>SJYQ01004261.1:238216-261303 GCA_006410935.1 Redunca redunca
CTCCTTTGCAAAGATCTCGCTGTTTCCTGAGAATCCGCGGCTGCTTCTGGACCGGCGCGCAGTTGTTTCGCTGAGTCCCATGTTCTCCTCTAGGGGGCGCTGCTGCTCCACTGGGCATGGCCGGCCCCTGCAGATGCCGCAGCTGCGCTGTGGGTGCTGGAAACTTCAGCCACTGCAGGCCCTTCCTCTGTACTCCTGGGCGGTCTGTCGAGTTCTGCTGCTGGTCTGCCAGGCCCAGCAGAGCCCACCATGCACCGTCATGGCCTCACAGGGCTCTCTCATTGCTGTCATCTTTCAAGGGACACAGCCTGAGTGCCAAAGCTGAATGCTGGTCTGTAGTGAAGGTGGAGAGAAAAGGAGAAAGCCTCCTCATCCTTTCTGCTGCACTGCTTGGAAACATCTCCAGATTCTGCAGAGTAGGATGAAGCAGTCCTTGCGGTCTTTACTTAGGCATCTTATCGTTCAGCTCATATTTACTTCCTTCTTCCAGACCTCTACGAGAGGTGTGTGTTTCCCAACCATTCATGCTGGGCATGACCATGTAACATGCTTTGGATAATGGGATTTTAGCAGATATACAACATGGAAGGGCTTGAAGAGTGCTTGTTCATTTGGATTTCCTTTCTGGGCTGTTGCCATTGTCAGGAAAAGAACATGCCCTCCTACAGAGATCATTGTCCCAGAAGAATGAGAAACATGGCAGATACAACCAGACCTGTGGCTGAGGCACCTGTGGCTCCAGGTCAGCGAGAGCCTCCCCAGTTGATCTGCGGATGCTGGATTGAGCAGTAAATGCTTATGACTGTGTGCCACTGAGATGTGAGGGGATTTGGCACTAATTAGAAGGCAATGGCACCCCACTCCAGTACTCTTGCCTGGAAAATTCCATGGCTGGAGGGGCCTGGTTAGGCTGCAGTCCATGGGGTCGCGAAAGTCGGACATGACTGAACGACTTCACTTTCACTTTTCACTTTCATGCATTGGAGAAGGAAATGGCAACCCACTCCAGTGTTCTTGCCTGGAGAATCCCAGGGATGGGGGAGCCTGGTGGACTGCCGTCTCTGGGGTCACACAGAGTCGGACACGACTGAAGTGACTTAGCAGTAGCAGTAGCAGCAGATTATATCTGACTAAGACAAGCCCTCTTCCCCCCAAGACATCCATGGAAATGAGCTCAAGATGGTTTGGAGTTATAAGCAATACCTAGTAATGACAAATTCTCTTCTGGGCACTGACTTAGACTTTCCGACTGGGTCAGGCTATTTGGGTTTGGTCCCTTCTTAGGGTGAATTCTCTCAAAGGTCTAGACAGGGTAGATAGCATATTAAAAAACAGAGACATCCTTTGCCCACAAAGGTCTGTATAGTCAAAGCTATGGTTTTCCCAGTAGTCATGTATGGATGTGAGAGTTGGACCATAAAGAAGGCTGAGCACCAAAGAATTGATGCTTTCAGACCGTGATGCTGGAGAAGACTCTTGAGAGTCTCTTGGACAGCAGGGAGATCAAACCAGTCAATCCTAAAAGAAATCAACCCCGAATACTCATTGGAAGGACTGATGCTGAAGCTGAAGCTTCAATGCTTTGGTCACCTGATGCAAAGAACTGACTCATTGGAAAAGACCGTCATGCTGAGAAAGACTGAGGGCACAAGGAGATGACAGAGAATGAGATGGCTGGATGGCATTACTGACTCAATCAACATGAGTCTGAGCAAACTCTGAGGGATAGTGGAAGACATGGAAGGCTGGTGTACTCATTCCATAGGATTGACTGAGTGAACAACTTAAAGGCTCTCATGTAAATGAACTTCATGAAGACCATCTACTTGAGTCATGTGTAAACTCAAGCTGTATATTCCTTCCTTGCAAACGTTAAATTGATTAATTCCCACAAGTGCTCGAAGCAGGAGCTGGCAAACTTTTTCTATAAAGATCATAAATAATTTAGGCTTTGAGGACCACATAGTTTCTGACACTAGCTTTCCAATTCTGCCATTGTAGCTCAGAAGCTAACAAATACAATAATAAATATCTGGGTAGAGTTGTGTTCCAATAAAACTTTATTTACAAATAAGGTTTGTTGACCCTTGCTCCACAGCAAAAGCGCTTCCGCTCTTCCTGCCCCCAACAGATGGCGACAGCAGTTGTACTTGCTTGTCACTTGATTTGTTAGGGCTTGTTTACTGTGTTTGTTCTTAGAATGAAGGTGTTTTACAAACGTTGCTATCATGACTGATAAGTGGAGAAGCAGTGAGTGAGAATGCATTGAAAATGTTAGTTAGTAGAGACATATGGTTACGATGGAAACCAAAGTGGAATAATAATTTCAAAAATTGAAAGTGGTGAGAAAACGGATGTTGCAAGTGAAAATGGGATATGTATGTTTTTGACAGTAACATGATTGTGAAGGACCAAGAGTGAATCAGGCAACTGGCAAAAAAAAAAAAAAAAAAAAAAAAAGTGCTGTGTCCATGCCATTGACAACAATTGGTAAAACACGATGAGAAGCAACTGAAAAAAATCAAAAAGGAGGAAAAGTCTTGGGGCATCTGGCTAGAGAGAAGTGGCATCAAGGGAGACTCATTAGCCTAATATGAGTCCAGGAGATGCTTAGGAGTCTGTGGGAGAACTTGGTCCCAGTAAAAGTCCTACCACTGGTGTGAGCCACAGACGATTGTGTAGGTTCAGAGCCCCTAATGTCTCCCTAGCGCCAAAAATGATGTTGATGCTATAGTTGCTAAGGGCTTCTCTTGTAAAGATCTTGCAGGAGGTCTTTGCCTGCTTCAGCAGATTTTCAAAGTCGGGGAACTAGGGATAATTCGGAGAAAAAACACACATAGCGCAAAAAAGAAGATTGTGTGAAGTGTCAACTCGATCTTCCATTTTGTGGAAAATGTGCCTCGGGATTACAAGCTTAACCTTCCCTAGGTTCTTTGGACATGCAAACAAATGGCCTTACCAACAGCTGTTTGGAATGGGACTTATTATTGACACTCACATACACATACTGGTACACACACACACACACACACACACACACACACACACATACACAGCCATAAAAGAGGGTAGGGAAATGAAGGACAGAATCTGTTGCTTTGCAGAACACAGTCTTAAGACTGGGAGAGGCTCACAGTTCAGTCCCTGCTCCTCACTCAGGGGAAGGAAGGAGGATTAAGGAGATAGTTTGCAGATGGAAAGCCATGATATAGTGGAACGAATGGAATTTTGCAGTCTGCTAGACTTGATTTGGTGTCTGAATGTGTCCCTTACTTACTGTGTGATCCTGGGTGCTACTGTGAGAGAAGCTTCCCTCTCGTTAAAGGCAATGAAAGAGAAATGCATTCCTGGGGAAAAACAGAGGATGCCTTTGCTTTAGAAAGCAGAGGGAGAATCTGTGAAGAGCCTAGCCCTTATTGTATTGACTAATGATGCGAAGAACTGACTCACTGGAAAAGACCCGGATGCTGGGAAAGATTGAAGGTGAGAGAAGGGGATGACAGAGGATGAGATGGTTTGACGGCATCACCGACGTGATGGACATGAGTTTGAGTAAGCTCCGGGAGCCCTGGCGTACTGCAGTCCATGGAGTCACAAAGAGTCAGACACAAATGAGCAACTGAACTGAACTGAAAAGAGGAGAAATCAAGTTGTTAAGGGAAACACACTGGTTGAAACTGCCCACCCTGGCCAGGCATCCTAGTAACCATTTGTGTGAATTATTTTATGACAGGAGGTCCCAGTAAGGAACGTGAAACTAATAAGCCAACACCAGCTGGAAGAAGGAAAGGAGAGGCCAAATGTCCCACCACCTCCCAGAATCCTCCTCTCTGGAATCCATCTTGACTGAACAATGCATACACTTCCAGGAAGGACCCAGAGTCAGAAAGATTGGCCAGAGACAGTCTGAAAGCTAATCCCGTCACCGTAAAGCCTTAGACTATGGGCCGCGTGGCAGAGCAGTTCTTCTGGTTTCCTTTACCCTCCTGCTCTCTGCCTGGACGCCCCTTCCCAATGAAGTCCCTTGCTTTATCAGCACGTGTATCTCCTCAGACAATTCATTTCTGAGTGTTAGATAAGAGCCCCCTTTTGGGCCCCGGAAGCAGTCCCTCTTCCTGCAACAAAGGTGTTATAGTAACATCTCAGATTCTAGGTTGAGGTGGTAAAGGATAGGAAAAAATGTGAACTGAAAAAAAAAATCAAGTGAATTAAAAAGCAAATCTAAAGAACTATGGTGGGATTTCCAGGTGGCTCAGTGGTAATGAATCTGCCCGCCAATGCAGGGGACTTGGGTTCAATCCTGGGTCAGGAGGGTCCCTTGGAGAAGAGAATGGCTACCCACTCTGGTGTTCTTGCCTGGGAAATGCCATGGATGGGGGAGCCTGGCAGGCTATAGTCCATGGGGTCAGAAAAGAGTCAGACACGACTGAGTGACTGAACAAGAACAAAGAACTATGAGGGGGGAAGGTGTGGGGCTGGGATGGTTCCCACAGCGAGAGCAGGAGGTGCAGTGGGATGGGAATGGGTACCAGGACCGGGAGGCGGTGGTGATGACTTGGGGGATAGAGGGGTCTACCTCTTTTATCTCTGGCTCAAGCAGCCGTATTAGTTAAGGTTCTCTTGGTTGCAAGTAAAAAACCAATACAATATTGTAAAGTAAAAAAATAAAATCTGAAAAAAAAAGAAACCAATTTGAAGCAGCTTATTAGAAATATATTCAAATGTCTTACGGAAGTCTGTTGAGAGAGGGATTTAGCAGTAAGAATTCTTGGGCTTCCTTTCTTTTAGGGCAAAGATTCTCTAGCTTTTGTCAGCATCAGAATCACCTGGTACAGTGCCCAGCAAGAATTTGCATTTCTCACCTGATCCCAGGTAATACTGCTCTTGGCCCAAGAGCACCGCAGAGCTCTTAGCCTGACTCAGCTTTCCACTCCCAGCTCTGATCCTCAGTTCACATTTTTGAGTGGGAAATGGATTGGCTTGTGTTGGTCACGTGTCCTTCTCTTCCAATCACTGATGGCCGGGGGGGTGGAGCCACACAGCACATGGTACATTGGCTATCTGAGGGCCATTCTAGGGCATCAGGAACAGTTCAGAGATAGGTACGACTTGGTGGATGTAGGTATCTGTGATTCCACTCCTTTCAATTGGTGCAGCCGGGCGTCTGAGTCTTGAGCTCTGGAGTGCCTTCTGTAGGGTTTGTCTTTAAGCTCCACTCTATCCCTTGGAATTCTCCCTACTAAAATTAGCCTTCAAGTGGGACAATGTCTTGCTGTCTCTTAAAGCCGATAAGTAGGGCTTTTACATTTTAAGGTTTCACTGCTAATTCCTACCATGAACTTGGAAGGGGTTAAAAAAAAATTCTAACCAACTTTTGAGAAGTTGCACATATTCTAGAATTGTCTGAATCCTTTATGATGGTAGGGTGTGGTGGATGACTACTGGTTCTTTTTGGTGTCAGCAGCTTAGTAGCTGGTCGCTGGGCTGTCCACTTGCTGTCCTCAGCCAGAAAGGCCTATTACCCCAGCAGGGGGTCTGCTTTTGCTGTAGGGCGGAGTCACAGGACCCCTCTTCTCTCAGTGGAACATGACATATTTAGGGAGAGCCTAGAGTGATCCAACCGGGTATCTCCCTAGGAGGTGAAATCCTGGGGGAATGCTGAAAATTACCTGGATCCCTGCCTTTTCTGCTTACTCATACCCTCTTTATTTATTTCTTGGAGGATAACAAGGCTTAAAAACAAAACAAAACAAAACACCGTTCCTTGGACTAAACCCTAGCTGTGTTTAGATCAGGGAGAAGAATAAGGGAAGTGTTGCCTGCCACTGGGGAGGAATCGCCCACAGAGAGAAAGCAGGCTTCTGCTGCCATTTGGCACAATCTTCTCTGCCAAAGAAAAGGATCCTGAGAGTGGCAAGGGCTCACAGAACTTGAGCAGAAGAGTACATCTTAAGTAGAGAGGCTGTAAGAGACACAGAGGCATGGGCTCAGGGCTGGAGAAAGACCCCCTCAGATTCATGCCGTTCTTTTACAACTTCCCCACCAGGTATTTACCCAGGTTGCCTTGTATCTTTCCAGTGATGGGGAGATCACTGCCTGTGAAGTCAGCATGTACTTTCTGCAGGCAGTTCTGACACTCAGAAAGGTGTTTCATGTAGCAGTGTGTAATTTCTCCTGCTCCAGATTGGCACCAGTCAGTTCACCAGGTCCCTTTTCAGCTGAGTCCCTGTACCAGCCTTGAGCCCAAACATACCGGAGACAGTATAAGAACCAGGCACCAAATCAGGACCACCCCATTCAGAAAGATATTTAGACTTCTTCTGAAACCCTTCATGTAAAAATCAAAAAGACCATGCAAAGATTCAGATTCACTGGCAGTCTGATAAGGCTCCTTGTAATGAAGCCAGTGTTCACTAAAGATGGTGGAGAAGCAGGAGGAGAACCAGAAGGGGTATTATTCTGGCCACCCTGGGTCGTGCGACGGGCCACAGGGCCTCCATCTCTTATTATGTGCTTGCCCCCCAACTCCCAGTCCATATTGCATGTACCTTTTTTTTTTTTTTCTGCACCACGGGGCATGCAGGATCGTAGTTCCCTGCTTGCTTGCTAAGTCACTTCAGTCACGGCCGACTCTCTGCGAGCCCATGGACTATGTAGCCCGTCAGGCTCCTCTGACCAGGGATTGAACCTGCATCCTCTGCAGTGGAAGCTTGAAGTCTTAACTGCTGGATCGCCAGGGAAGTCCCTTGAATGTACTTGTTTTTATTTTAATGGTGCAGTGGGCACCCTCTTCTATCAGAGAAAGCCACAGATTCTACCTGGTCAGTGGCTTTGGGAGGAGGAGGGAGGTCAGGCCTTGATCGACAATTTCCACCCAAGCTGGGGTGGCTTTGTCTCTTACAGAAACCATGAGCTCCCTGTACGGGTGGATGACGGGGAGCTGCAGGCAGGCCTGGTCAGCAAGCTCGCACCTGCTCCTTTGGAGCTTCAAGACTCAGCACTTTCATTGTGCTGTCCTGGATTTTCCAGTTGCGCGGTTTCTGAGAGGCTGAAGAAGACACAGGGGATCAGGGATTCCTTGACTTTGGGGCCTCTTCTGATCATATGGGCTCTTCTGACCTGGCCCATCCTAGTGCCTTCTTGGGGAACTCACACCTGGGCCGCCACAGGGCCCATTTTACATGCATGGAGACTCCTAGGGCAGTGCAGTGGGGCAGCCTCTGGACTTCATTTGCAAGGTGCTGGGTGTGGAGTTTGTTTCATTTGACTGGGGCTGGGAACTTGCTTCCCCAGATGCTGCTGATACGTAAACATCTTGTTGACCAGATGGTAATAAGGGGCCAGGCTTTGCCTAGGTGTGACTCTTGGGGAATCTGAACTGCAGTGTCTTCTTAACCCTCTTGTTCTCCTTCAACAGACCTTTGTAATTTGGGGTCTCCTCCTTTGGTTAGTGATAGAATCAGGATTTTAATTCACCTCCAGACAACAAATACTGAACTCTTTCCATTCAAGTGAATCAACTCCAATGGGGCTTCACTGGCAGAAGTTGGGGTCCCCATAGTTAAAGGATTATGAATATTTAAAGAACTCCAGTAATGCAAATAATACTGACAATAGCAATTGTTGTCCTAATAGTAGTGGCAGTAGTAGGTATTTATGCAGAGCTTTGCGTTTCAGAGTACCTTCTTCCAGCCACACAAAGGAACTGAAACACAGGCATGATGATGGCAAAATTCTGTCTTTTAGGAGCCCCACAGTCTAGTGAGAGGGCCAGGTCTGGGAATGAGTCCACTAAGACCCATTAAAAGTCAAATGGAAGATGATAAGATTCCTATATATGTCCTGAAGGCTTGTGAGGCAAGTGGGGTTTCATGGAAGCCTTGGAGAATAAGCCCAGCTTCAGGCAAGTGAAAGAAGGAAATAGGGCAATAGGGTCAGGATATTTGAGAGAGAAGGCTTAGAAATGGGGCTCTGTCATCCCCAAGTTGAAAATCCTTCAATGGTTTCTATCATCTTTCAAGATAACAGTCCAGGTATCACATGGGATCTAAGCCCCTTCATGATCCGGCCCCATCTTTCTCCTCTTGGCAGCATCATCTTCCACCACTCATGAGAGCAGACTTTCTGATGCAACGTTCCAAAGGACTTGTTCCTTGTCCGTATTATGGTGTTACGTGTCTTTGTACCTTCGCTCATCCAGCTCCTTTTGTTTGGGACAGCTTCACCGTCGCTCATGCACTCCTCCCCTCTCCGCCGCTGCTCCCCGACCCCCACCCTCACAGCCTCACCTCTGCTGAGATGCTTTCCCTTCCCAGAAGGGGCTCCTCTGTGCTCTGGCAGCACCTAGTGCACTGTGGCCAGAGTCCCTACTCGCCACGTGTGTGGTGCAGCGTCCTTCTCTGTCTGTATCGCTGTTTCCCTCAATTGTTCTGAGCAACTCAGGGGCAGCGGAGCCCACACCTCTGTGCTTTGGAAGGTGAAGCCAGTGCTCCCTGCTTTGTGAACCGAACTGCAGCCCATCATGCTGGCAAGGGCGGCACCTGTGGGCCCTGCTATTTCCTTCAGCCCGGGTGACTCCTGGGCCTGGAGCGGATCCTGTGTGCTTAGCCGCTGGGTGGCATCCCCTCGAAAGTCTGAAGCCTCACTGGCCACTCGGCCCATCTGAGTGGTCCAGGTGAAGCCCCAGGCCTCCTCAGTCCTCTGGACACTGACAGCTAGCTGATCGCCCTCTAGGTACCTGCCTTTGAACCAGTCTCTGAGTGTCGGGTGGCTCCCCACCATGTAGTCAGACTGTAGGCACCCCAGAAAGGATGGAAATTTGGCACCCCCTTCAAATCAGCACTTTACCTGTTTGCTCATAGCCATAGGGAGGAGGCTGGGGAAGGCAGATGGTGGGATGGTTCCCTTCCCACCTCTTCTGTCCTGAGCACTTTAGTTCCTACCCAAACTCGCATATTCCATTCAGCACAACAAAAGTTCTACAGTTCAGAGGCCCAGCCTCCTGAGAAGGTGCTCAGGCACTTATTAGTATAATTGCCTGGGCATGTGCCTTGAGGCTCCACCCCACAACTGGGTCTTCTGTAAGCAGAGACTATTCTCCCCAAGAGGAGTTCTGGGAATATAATTTTCTCCATGTCATTGCATATCTAACAATGTGTCCAAGTCTCTAATGCATTGGGTTGGATTTAATAAGCCTGCCCCACTTTTCATTTATTCTTCTCCCTTCTTTTCTTGGACCTTGACATTGATGGAGTCTCTGGTGTTTGTTTTGGCCTCCAGCTCTGTTTTCTAGAGAACCCAGACATGCCCATTAAAAAAAAAATCACTGTAATCCTAACATCTGGCCTAGTGTCAGAAAATAGCAGGTGTTCAGGGTATTCTTGTGAGTTTGATCTAGCTTTGGTATTGGAGTGGGGTGTCAGATCAATCATGCAAGACCCATTCTGAAGGTTGGAAGGAATGGAGGGAAAGCAAGCATGGGTGCCTTCTGGGAGGGAAGGGGAAGTGGAACTCAGAAGCCCTGTGTATGGTGTATTTCAAAAGGGAATAATGGGGTCTTCCCTGGTGGTCCAGTGGCTAAGACTCCTTGCTCCCACTGCAAGGGGCCTGGGTTCAATTCCTGCTCAGGGAACTAGATCCTACATGCTGCAAATAAAACCCGGGATAGCCAAATAAATATTTTTTTTAAAGGCAATGGTTACTAGGAGACCTGCCAGGAACATCCAGTGTCCCCAGCCAGCTCTGTGAAGTGGGCATAGTTAATGCACGAAGTCCCTGTTTGCCCCCCTTTCCTTAGTCTGGAGACGCCTTCCCAAAACCTGTTCATCTGAGAGAACCACTCAGCTTCACAGACCTCAGCTCTCAGCCACGGAGGTTTTCCAGGTGTTGTCATGGCAATGCTGGAGGCAAGGAGTCGCTCCGCAGGACTCTGTTTTGACTGTTTAAAAGTAAACTCCTCCTTCCTTTTTCCAGAAGCGTCAGGTGAAACCTTGCCTGCTGTGGGGCGAGGGTGGGGGCACACAGCTCTTAGTGCAGGTGACTGGACACAAGCTGGTGCTGAGCCAGCCTTCCAGGGCGCCCATGGAGAGAAAGGCCCAGACACACCGTCCATCAGGCTTAGGAAGCCAGGGGATCCCACAACTGACCAGTCAGGTCCTGGCCCAAACTGGGGATAGCCCACATGATCAGTGCCGTCAGTCAAGTTCATCTCTGATGATACAGTGACTAAGGAGCTCATAAGGTCAGCTTGCCTACTCCAAGCCAGAGAGGGTTGGCTTGGTGGCTCACTGGGAGTCTCCTGTTAACAGCCACAGCACTTACTAACACCTGTATAACACTAGATAGCAGGCACTGTTCCAGGGAACATGGTAAGGAGTTTGGATTTACTGCGGTTATACTTGTGAAATGCCTAGCACAGCAACTGGCATGTGGGACTGATCAATACTGGGACTGCTGTTGTTAATTTCAGGCTCCCCAGGCACTACCACCACCCCCTGCCTCCTCCAACTGGTCTCCTTGACTGCTAATGCCATCCCAGGATGGCCAGAGATCTCCTCACCACTTTGGATTCCAGATGTGATTATCAATCTGAAAAAGCCAATTTGTATGCTGCATCCCTAATTCTCCAGAGCTCTGCCCTGGCCTCAGCCACCTTTGTTCTATGTCTCTGAGAAGTTTCAGGGAGGTCAAGGTCCACAGACCCTCTGGGTTGGACCTGTATTTTAGTGGCCAGTTTTGCAAGGATTCAACTCACAGAAATCCCCAGGTTGTATTTGTGTCTAGCCTCTAGGCTCAGCATAATGGCATTGACAGTTGAAGTAAGCAATTGGCCAATTTCCTTCAGCAACATTTGAAATAAAAAGCAGTTTGTCTGAGTGGAGGAAATTGTGAGAGCCCCAAATGGAATTGCTTAAATTTATTGCTGAAGAGTTTTTACATATTGAGCCAAAGGCATATCGTTTTGCTCTCAGTTTAGTCTTTCAGGAATACTGCAGTGCACCAGAGATGGAAAGATCTGGGATGCCTCCAAAGCTGGCCTGTAGGATAGAAACCTCCATCCTATCCCCAGCCCTCCCACAAGAAACTGTAAGTCCGCCCCACAAGGATGGGAAAGATTTGACTGTTGGGGTAGGAAACACTCCAGCCTTTTTCATGGGAAAGCAAAGCATGGTACCTGCTTCTCCAGACAGGATGTTGACCAAGACTTATCATCCACAGCATCAACCATGACCCTCATCAACTGTTGGACCATCCAAAGGCTGCACGAGATGTGACTTTTCAGGTGGGGCTTCCAGCCCTTGAGTGATGAGCTCAGGAGGTAGGAAATGTGGGGATTTCCAAGGAAGAGCTCTTTCAGGAGTTTTTTTCTGTGTGGGATTGATACATTTTTTTACCTTAAGATCAGGATGACACTGGAGACTTTTATGCAAGTCAACATCAGAACAAGATATAACTTGCTTGAAGAACACCAAAGGGATCGAGTTGAAAGAGCTTGGCCAGGCTGCGCTTAGACTTGAGAACTCGTCTGTCTTGGCACTAGTTTACTGTATAATGATTAGCAAGCAAGTCACTTTTCTTCTCTGGGCTTCAGTTTCCCTATATGTGAAATGGGGGTGGTTCAGTTCAGTTCAGTTCAGTCGCTCAGTCGTGTCCGACTGTTTGCAACCCCATGAATCGCAGCACGCCAGGCCTCCCTGTCCATCACCATCTCCCAGAGTTCACTCAGACTCACGTCCATTGTGTCTGTGATGCCATCTAGCCATCTCATCCTGGGTCGTCCCCTTCTCCTCCTGCCCCCAAATCCCTCCCAGCATCAGAGTCTTTTCCAATGAATCAACTCTTCGCATGAGGTGGCCAAAGTATTGGAGTTTCAGCTTCAGCATCATTCCTTCCAAAGAAATCCCAGGGTTGATCTCCTTCAGAATGGACTGGTTGGATCTCCTTGCAGTCCAAGGGACTCTCAAGAGTCTTCTCCAACACCACAGTTCAAAAGCATCCATTCTTCTGTGCTCAGCCTTCTTCACAGTCCAACTCTCACATCCATACATGACCACAGGAAAAACCATAGCCTTGACTAGATGGACCTTAGTCGACAAGGTAATGTCTCTGCTTTTGAATATGCTATCTCGGTTGGTCATAACTTTTCTTCCAAGGAGTGAGCGTCTTTTAATTTCATGGCTGCTGTCACCATCTGCAGTGATTTTGGAGCCCCCCAAAATAAAGTCTGACACTGTTTCTACTGTTTCTCCATCTATTTCCCATGAAGTGATGGGACCGGATGCCATGATCTTTGTTTTCTGAATGTTGAGCTTTAAGCCAACTTTTTCGCTCTCCTCTTTCACTTTCATCAAGAGGTTTTTTAGCTCCTCTTCCCTTTCTGCCATAAGGGTGGTGTCATCTGCATAGCTGAGGTTATTGATATTTCTCCCGGCAATCTTGATTCCAGCTTGTGTGGGTGGTTAGACAAAATAATTCTGCCTACTTCCAAGGTGCTGGGATCTGTGCCTCCTTATAGATCATGTCCCAAACCTTCCCTCTCTTTATCCCTCTCTCCAAACATGACTTACATATTTTATACACGAAGACCCCTTATTACAATGTTGGTGTCAGTGTGTTCTGATGTGCTGAGAGGAGGCTTCCTGGTATAGTATAAAGTGTACAGACCCAGGAGTCAGAACAAGCCTGGATTCCAATTCTGGCTCTGGTCTTTGCTCAGTGGACCTTGGGCAAGTTACCCTTTCTGACCCTCAGTCTCTTTATATAAACCTTGGGATAATGTTGTAAGGATGAAATCAGTGTCACAAATCTTTAAGGAACAGGCTGGGCAAAGGTAGGTGCATGCCCAGCATGAATTTCCTTCCTCTTCCTATGCTCAGACACTACATAAACTGCTTCCACCTACAGCGCAGCTAGGTGGAGGAGGGAGGAGCCCACCTTGATGTTATGTATGAGTTTGTATTTCTACAGAGGAAGTGTTATCTTTCATGTTCTCCTCTAAGCAGCTGGAACGAAAGATTCTTGGACCTAGTGATAGATGTGTTTGGAAGAGCTGCTTTGATAAATGGCATGGGCTGGGGATTGGGTGAGACCTTTGGGATTATCCTTAAGTAAAACAGATTTTAGCTAAACTGTCTTCTAAAGAGGGCAGGTCCTGTTAATTGCAGGACTTCTGTCTTGCTGAGCAGAGATTAAGAGAGGTGTGTGAGTCTGGAGCAGAGCTGAATGACCCTGAACAGTAAGAGGAGAAGGACATTCATGGGGCTATGAGGGAGGAGAAAGTCAAGTGGTGGCTCAAGAGAGAAGAGACTTTGGGGAAAATATGGAAGCACTTCAGAGGGACTTGAAAAAAGTGGTTGTGCTACTCACATAAACGTACATGCACAGAGATGCCGCCTTATATTAGAGATGTGTACAACCTCACCTTCAGGCTGGAATTATCTGAATGTATGTAAGCGAGTGTGTGTGTGTGTGTGTGTGTGTGGTGTGCATGAGACAGCTGCTCTCTAAGCCTTATGGACATGCGTGTGCTCAGTCGCTCAGTCGTGTCCGACTCTTTGCAACCCCAAGGTCTGAAGCCTGCCACGCTCCTCTGTCCGTGGAATTTCCCAGGCAAGAATATTGGAGTGGATTGCCCCTCCCTTCTCCAGGGGATCTTCCTGACCCAGGGACTGAACCTGTATCTCCTGTGTCTCCTGCACTGGCAGGTGGATTCTTTACCACTGGGTCACCTGGGGAGCCCTATGGACACATAATCTGTATTATCCCCTCCCCGCCCCCACACTGTGAGATTCTGATGGGATCACATTACTCGGTTTGCAGAAGTGGAGATCAGAATGCCGTGTTGACTTACCAGACTGAGCAATATGGTGGGGTACAGAGGAAAAAGTGACGTTTCTCACTCACCTGAATAAGGACGTATTTTTTCTCCTTATGAAAGTAACATGCTTGGTCCTTACCAGGTGCCAGGCTCTGTGCTAGGCACTGGGAATATAACTGTGAGCAAAGCAGGTGTGGACTCGGCCCTTCTGCCCTTGGGCACTTGATGTGCTTATGGTGTCAACAGACGGGAAACATGCCCGGTACATGGGATGCACGTTATGAAAGGGGACATTTGGGATCCTCTGGGAGTGTGTGATAGAGGGAGGGGCCCAGCCCTCGAAGGACCTGAAAGAAACTCAGGGTGTTTGGAGTTGTAGAGAAGGAGGGAGAGAGTGCCAGAAGATCAGGCTGAAAATGGACACAGGCCAGATCACACAGGGCTTGAAAACAGGTTCGAGGGTTTGAACTTGATCCTGAGGGCCACAGGAAGCCATTGAAGAGTTTTTAGCTTTGGGGAGGGGCATGCTTCCTTTTGCCCTTCAGAAAGATCGTTCTGGCTCCACTGTGCGTGCTGAGTCCTTCCCTTAGAACCAGGGCCTGTTCAGAGCCTCTGTGGTGATGTTGAAAGGCAGCAAAGTGCAGCCAGGATCACAGGCCCGGGCAGAATGGGCTGGGCTTTGCTTCCAGCCACTTTGGCTCGCTGTGCAAATGCTGAGGCTTCCTGGGGACAGCCTCAAGTCAATCATTTTAGAATATTCAGTTTTAATTAACATTTACCAAGTGCCTAAAATTGGCCAGGCTGGATTATGTCATTTCATGCTCACAGTGACCTTATGAGGCACGCAAAAAAAAAAAAAAAAAAAAGTCTCACTTGAGAGTTAAGTGGGGGAGAGCGAGAGGCAGACGCTGACACTGTGGAGTCCCTTCTCCATTCCAGGTGCAGGGCTTCGGGCAGTTAATCTGTCTGATCATCTAGGAGATAGGGACTGTGATTCTCATTTTACGATGAAGATACTAACCTTGGAGGTGAAGCAGTTCTTCCAAGAACACCAAGTGAGTGGTACAACTGGGGTTTCCCCCCACCCCCAATTACTGGGCTGCAAGTCAAGTTTATGATGCTAGGTAGTTTCAGAAAACTTCAGAGAAACTCTGCTCTTGCCAAGGAGAGTCAGCCCAGGCCCTGGGTGCTGCTTTTGGATGACACTGCAGACAACAGGGGCAGTTGCAGAGACCTGGGCTGGCTGGCAGGGGGATGAGCCCGCCAGCTCCTGGGGTCTGCCACTGCCTCCCACACCCTCCTGGAGCCCCCACAGCGATGGACTCAGGGCTGCAGGAAGCAGGTGTCATGAGCTCTGATGTTCACAGGTTCACATACTCAGTCATCACATGACCTCTTTTGGGGTCAGCTTTTGGGAAGATACAGATGAACAGGGACAATTGTCAGGAAACAGCACAGTTTCGTCAAAAGGGCCTGAGATTCAGAGTCAGATCTCTGGGTTTAAATCCAGGTTCTGCTCTTTAGGAGCCACAGAAACTTTGCACTATACCAGGTCACCTGGAAGCACCTTCTTTCCCTGTGTGACCTTGGGCCAGCCTCTTTGTGTCTCCATGTCCTCGCTTATAATATGGAGATAATAGTACTTAGCTGACAGAATTGCTATGTGGGTTAATGAAATAATACAATGCAATAGCCTGGAATTGGCATGTTCTAAATCCTCAATAGATATGACCAGTTACTGACAACACGTCACTTATGAGCCACATCAATTAGATGAGGGTATTAATATCCTTGGTGGGAATTATTAATAAATGACAAAATGTGTACAGAGCACCCAGCCTAGTGATGACCAACAGCCTGGTACATGCGAGGAGTCCTACCCTGTGCCTGCTTCCACTTCCCTTTCTCTGGATCTGTGTAAGAGCAGTTGCTAGATGTCTTCACCAACTGCAAATATTTGCTGAAAAATTTCCAGGCTGGTCCTTTGCTCTGTCAATCCTTCAGAGATCAGCTTAGATTGTGTTTGCTGCCTCTCACCCTTTCTCTGCCTTCACCCTGGGCTGCTAGTAGAGCCATGAAATAATACAATTATTCCTCTCCCCAGATAGCTGTGTCTCCATATTACTTTGCTTTGTCAGTTGCACATGTCTTTTGAGCCAAGCTCCCCTGCCCTCATCACAGAGGATAATGAAGGGTGAGGTCTGCTTAGGCTGTAATTGTGTTGCAGAGCCCTACTCCACTGGAGAAGGGCCTGGCAACCCACTCCCATATTCTTGCCTGGAGAAACACACGGACAGAGGAACCTGGTGGGTACAGTCCACAGGGTCGCAAAGAGTCAGACACGACTGAAGCGGCTGACCATGCACATCCTACTGCAAGTATTTTCAGGTCACTTCAGGAATGCTGAGGTTCTCAGAGCCCAGCTTGGAAGGAGGTGAGGGATAAGGGAACAGCACAGGGCCTTGGCATGCAGACCCCATCCATTCCCAAAGTTAATTTTAGCCCTTCAGTCAGCATAGACACTGTCCAGTCAGGGAGCCTTGTATAAAAGGCAACTGATTTCTAAAGAGATCAAGCCTCAAATCAATATCTCTTTGGACATAGTTACCTTCTATTAAAGTTATGTTTGAACCTGAATTTGACCTTGATGTCTCCTTTATTTTCCATACCATAAGGGTGGAATGTGATGACTGCTTTTGGATTTCATGTGGTTCTGGATTCTTCTAGCAGCTAAATCCCTCCCCTCCCACCCCTTTCTTTCCTTAATATTTATCAGCTACCTTCAACAAATGTCTTGTTCCTTTCTTTCCTTATAATTTTCCATTGCATTTGGCCTTGGTTTTCCATTGTACCCACTCAAGGCATCCTTTCAAATTCCTTCTTAGCCACTAACTGAAAATTTTCTTTTTATTCCTTGGGTCAAAGTCTCAAGAAACGATTAAATTTATCTAGATTTTTTTTTTTTTTTCTTTTTAAAGCTGGGCCACACAGTCTCTGGCTAGCTTGTAGACTATGGCTGATTCATGTTGAGGTTTGACAGAAAGCAACAAAATTTTATAAAGCAATTATCCTTCAATAAAAAAAAAAGAATAAATGCAGAGGTGGGAATGCTCAAGGCCACCAAGCACAGCTGGGATAGTGGATTGGGCTCTACAAGGCTTGGAAGGAGTGGATACTTCTGAATCTAAAGATGGTTCTGGCTTCTGGTCGTGTTTTCACTCTCTGACCCACATGAATATGGCAGGTCAAGAAAATGGTCGGGTGAAGTAAAACATGGAACTTAGGTAGCAGGAATATGGAGGGAATCTCTTTTGGAAGGAAGTATGGGTGGGCAAATAAGGATACTGCTAAATTCAGTACAATATCTGAGGGTGAAACTATGAAGACTCAACATGTGATGGACTAAATCAGCATCTGGAGACAGTAGGGACCCATCTCGAGAGATGACAAAATATCTGAGTCCAATCAAGGGGATGAGGCAGTAATCCCAGGAAGATGTGATTATGGTGAAGCAAACTGTAGTCTGATCAATTATATTGAACCATCTTTGAAAATAGAACATTTTAACTAGCAGGGATGAAATAGCACGTGGTTAATCAGAGAGCAACAAGTGATAGACTCTCTTCTGCCCTGGCCAGGGGAGAAAGGCCAATGCACAGGGTGGCATGATATTAAGTGTGAGCCAGAGAGTCTAGCCAAGTAGACAGACCTTGTTTAGTTTCCCACACATACAAGCTAAATGATGCTTAAGGAACTACAGAAGACAGGGTGGCATGATATTAAGTGTGAGCCAGAGAGTCTAGCCAAGTAGACAGACCTTGTTTAGTTTCCCACACATACAAGCTAAATGATGCTTAAGGAACTACAGAAGAGACTGGGGAAACCTGGGAGCTTGGGACAGTGGATTCGATCTGGACGAGGAGGTCAGAAAAAGGCTGCCTGAAGAAATGACCTTTGATTGGACACCTAAATGCCATTTGGAGGTTTGAACAGGAAAATCTGGGTCTGGGAAAAGTGTTTCAGACCCTTGCAAATGCCTTGGCATTTCCTGCTGTTCTCTAGAGGTATGTGTTCATCACTTTTCTGCTTTAGGTCTTTGCTGTTTCTTCTGCCTAGAAAACCCTCTCTTCAGATAATCTGATGGCTCACTCTTTGCTCAAATATCACGTCTTCCACAGTGGGGGCAGGAGAGGTTGAGATGGATTGAGAGAGTAGCATTGAAACACACACATTGTCATATGTAAGATAGATAGCTAGTGGGAAGTTGCTATATAACACAACCTGGTGCTCTGTGACAACCTAGAGGGGTGGCATGGGGTGGGAGGTGGGAGGTGGGAGGGAAGTTCAAGAGGGAGGGAATATATGTATATACCTATGGCTGATTCATGTTGATGTATAGCAGAAGCCAACACAAAATTGTGAAGCGATTATCTTCCAATTAAAAAAAAAAAGTTCATCTGTTCAGCAATGCCTTTCCTGGCCTTCTTACTAGTTCAGCATCCCTGGACATTTGTCATTCCTTTTCCCTGCTTTGTGTTTCTTCATCGCACTTATTTATCCCATTCTTTTTTAAAAAATTAATTAAGTAACTAATTTATCTTGGTTGCATCAGGCCTTACTTGCTATATGTGGGATCTCTTTTTGTTTGTTTGTTTAGGTGCAGAGACTCTCTAGTTACGGTGTGAGAGCTTAGATACTCCACAGTATGTGGGATCTTAGTTCCCTGACCAGGGATGGAACTTGTGTCCTCTGCATTGCAAGGCGAATTTTTAACCATTAGACTACCCGGGAAACCCCTCATTCTTTAATGTTATATAGATTTGTCTACCATCTGTCTTCCTTCACTACAATATGTTTCATGAGGGCAGTGATTTTCACCTCTTTGGGTCACCACTGTATATCAACCCCACTGTCCAATATATAGCTTTCCTCAGTGAATATAATGATTGAATTAAAAGGAGCAAGGTACATATAGGAATAGAAGGGAGAAAAGTGTGGCTGGATTTTAAAGAGCTGGTGGATGCTAAGAGAAAAGGTAAGAGGAAGGAGGAGGCCAGGACACTGTTGGATTATATGGACTCTGTTCAAGACTTTCATCTTCCTTCTAGGGATAATGGAAAGTCACTGAAGGTTTTGAAGAGTGGGAGTTTTGTGATGAAATTTTCATTTTAAAAGAATTTTCTGGGTTTTATGGTATGAATAGCTTGTTGGGGGTAGGGGAATGCAGAGGGATGTAGGCCAGTTAGAAGGCTATTGTATTCCAGGCTGGAGATTAAGTGCCTTGGACTGGGCTGGTGACAGTGGAAAGAAGTGAATGCATTTAAATGATGCGTAAGAGGTAGAATTGGCAGGGTATGGAAATGGATTTGAACACAAAGGGTAGGAAAATCCCCTGGAGGGAGAAATGGCAACCCCTCCAGCATTCTTGCCTGGGAAATTCCAGGGACAGAGGAGCCTGGTGGGTTACAGTCCCTGGGGCTGCAAAGAATCGGACATGACTGAGTACACTCGCCATAGCGGGTGGGAAGGGGGAAGAGGTCAAGGAGCATTCCGAAGTTTCTGATTTCGAAATTAATGGATGAGGGTCTTTGGAAGAAAATGGAATTTTGAGAGTACAAGTGTTCAGGTGCTCAGTTGTGTCCAACACTTTGCAACCCCATGGACTGCAGCACGCCAGGCCTCCCTGTCAGTCACCAACTTCTGGAGCCTACTCAAACTCACGTACAAGGAGTTGGTGATGCCATCCAACCATCTCATCCTGTCATCCGCTTCTCCTTCTGCCTTCAATCTTTCCCAGCATCAGGGCCTTAGTCAAAGTATTGGAGTTTCAGCTTCAGCATCAGTCCTTCCAATGAATATTCGGGACTGATTTCCTTTAGGATGGACTGGTTGGATTTCCTTGCAGTGCAAGGGACTCTCAAGAGTCTTCTTCAACATCACAGTTTAAAAGCATCAGTTCTTTGGTGCTCAGCTTTCTTTTTAGTCCAACTTTCACATCCATGCATGACTACTGGAAAAGCCATAGCTTTGACTAGACGGACCTTTGTTGGCAAAGTAATGTCTTTGCTCTTTTAGCATGCTGTCTAAGCTGGTCACAGCTTTTCTTCCAAGGAGCGAGCGTCTTTTAATTTCATGGCTGCGGTGCAGTCATCATCTGCGGTGATTTTGGAATCCAAAAAAATAAAGTCGGTCACTGTTTCCATTGTTTCCCCATCTATTTGCCACGAACTGATGGGATGGATGCCATGATCTTAGTTTTTTGAATGTTGAGTTTTAAGACAACTTTTTCACTCTCATTTTTCACTTTCATCAAGAGGCTCTTTGGTTCCTCACTTTCTGCCATAAGGGTGGTGTCATCTGCATATCTAAGGTTAGTGATATTTCTCCTGGCAATCTTGATTCCAGTTTGTGCTGCATCCAGGCCAGCATTTTACATGATATACTCTGCATATAAATTAAATAAGCAGGGTGACATTATGCAGCCTTGATGTACTCCTTTCCTGATTTGGAAACAGTCTGTTGTTCCATGTACAGTTCTAAGTGTTGCTTCCTGACCTGCATACAGATTTCTCAGGAGGCAGGTGAGGAGGTCTGATACTCCCATCTCTTTAAGACTTTTCCAGTTTGTTGTGATCCACATAGTCAAAGGCTTTGGCATAGTCAGTAAAGCAGAAATAGATGTTTTTCTGGAAGTCTCTTGCCTTCTCGATAATCCAGTGGCTGTTGGCAACTTGATCTCTGGTTCCTCTGCCTTTTCTAAATCCAGCTTGAACATCTGGAAGTTCACGGTTCATGAACCAAGCCTGGCTTGGAGAATTTTGAGCATTACTTTGCTAGGATGTGAAATGAGTGCAATTGTGCAGTAGTTTGAGCATTCTTTGACATTGCCTTTCTTTGGGATTGGAATGAAAACTGACCCTTTCCAGTCCTGTGGCCACTGCTGAGTTTTCCAAATTTGCTGGCATATTGAGTGCAGCACCTTCACACCCTCATCTTTTAGGATTTGAAAGAGCTCAGCTGAAATTCCATCACCTCCACTAGCTTTGTTTGTAGTGACACTTCCTCAGGCCTGCCTGACTTCACATTCCAGGATGTCTGGCTCTAGGTGAGTGATCACACCATCATGATTATCTTGGTTGTGAAGCTCTTTTTTTGTGTAATTCTTTTGTGTATTGTTTCCACCTCTTAATAGCTTCTGCTTCTGTTAGGTCCCTACCATTTCTGTCCTTAATCGAGCCCATCTTTGCATGAAGTGTTCCCTTGGTATCTCTAATTTTCTTGAAGAGATCTCTGGTCTTTCCCATTCTGTTTTTTCCCTCTATTCCTTTGCATTGATCACTGAGGAAAGCTTTCTTATCTCTCCTTGCTAGTCTTTGGAACTCTTTCCTTTTCTCCTTTGTCTTTAGCTTCTCTTTCTTTTCTCAGCTATTTGTAAGGCCTTGCCAGACAATGGCACCCCACTCCAGTACACTTGCCTGGAGAATCCCATGGACAGAGGAGCCTGGTGGGCTGCCGTCTATGGGGTCGCACAGAGTCAGACACGACTGAAGTGACTTAGCAGCAGCAGCAGCCAGACAATCTTTTTTTTTTTTTTTTGCATTTCTTTTTCTTGGGGATGGTCTTGATTCCTGCCTCCTGTACAATGTCATGAACCTCCATCTGTAGTTCTTCAGGCACTCTGTGTATCAGATCTAATCCCTTGAATCTATTTGTAACTTCCACTGTATAATCATAAGGGATTTCATTTAGGTCATACCTGAAAGGTCTAGTGGTTTTCTCCACTTTCTTCAATTTCAGTCTGAATTTGGTAATAAGGAGTTCATGACCTGAGCCGCAATCAGCTCCTGGTCTTGTTTTTGCTGACTGTATAGAGCTTCTCCATCTTTGGATGCAAAGAACATAATCAGTCTGATATCAGTATTGACCATCTGGTGATGTCCATGTGTAGAGTCATCTCTTGTGTTGTTGGAAGAGGGTGTTTGCTATGACCAGTGCATTCTCTTGGTAAAACTCTGTTATCCTTTGCCCTGCCTCATTTCGTACTCCAAGGCCAAATTTGCCTGTTACTCTAGGTATCTCTTGACTTCCTACTTTTGCATTCCGGTCTCCTATAATGAAAAGGACATCTGTTTTGGGTGTTAGTTTTAGAAGGTCTTGTAGGTCATCATAGAACCGTTTAACTTCAGCTTCTTCAGCATTCCTGGTTGGGGCATAGACTTGGATTACTGTGATATTGAATGGTTCGCCTTGGAAATGATCAGAAATCATTCTGTCATTTTTGAGATTGCACCCAAGTACTGCATTTCAGACTCTTGTGTTGACTATGAGGGCTACTCAATTTCTTCTAAGGGAATCTTGCCCACAGCAGTAGATATAATGGTGATTTGAGGTAAATTCACCCATTCCAGTCCATTTTAGTTCAGTGATTCCTAAAATGTCAAGGTTCACTCTTGCCATCTCCTTTTTTTAAAATTTAATTTAATTTAATTTTATTTTTAAGTGGGCTCCAGTTTTATTTTTATTTTTAATATAAATTTATTTATATTAATTGGAGGCTAATTACTTTACAATATTGTATTGGTTTTGCCATACATAGACATGAATCTGCCACGGGTGGACATGTGTTCCCCATCCTGAACCCCCCTCCCACCTCCCTCCCCATGCCATCCCGCTGGGTCATCCCAGTGCACCAGCCCCGAGTATCCTGCATCATGCATTGAACTTGGACTGGTGCTTTGTTTCACATATGATAATATACATGTTTCAGTGCCATTCTCCCAAATCATCCCACCCTTGCCCTCTCCCACAGAGTCCAAAGGACTGTTCTCTTTTGCTGTCTTGCATACAGGGTTATCATTACCATCTTTCTAAATTCCATATATATGTGTTATTATACTGTATTGGTGTTTTTCTTTCTGGCTTACTTCTGAGTTCAGGCTCTACTACAAAGCCACAGTCATCAAGACAGTATGGTACTGGCACAAAGACAGAAATATAGATCAATGGAAAAAAATAGAAAGCCCAGAGATAAATCCATGCACCTATGGACACCTTATCTTTGACAAAGAAGGCAAAAATATACAATGGAGAAAAGACAATCTTTAACAAGTGGTGCTGGGAAAACTGGTCAACCACCTGTAAAAGAATGAAACTAGAACACTTTCTAACACCATACACAAAAATAAACTCAAAATGGATTAAAGATCTAAATGTAGGACCAGAAACTATAAAACTCCTAGAGGAGAACATAGGCAAAACACTCTCTGACATA
>SJYQ01004261.1:262871-420540 GCA_006410935.1 Redunca redunca
CGGAGTTCACTCAGACTCACGTCCATCGAGTCCATGATGCCATCCAGCCATCTCATCCTCTGTTGTCCCCTTCTCCTCCTGCCCCCAATTCCTCCCAGCATCAGAGTCTTTTCCAGTGAGTCAACTCTTCTCATGAGGTGGCCAAAGTACTGGAGTTTCAGCTTCAGCATCATTCCTTCCAAAGAAATCCCAGGGCTGATCTTCAGAATGGACTGGTTGGATCTCCTTGCAGTCCAAGGGACTCTCAAGAGTCTTCTCCAACACCACAGTTCAAAAGCATCAATTCTTCGGCGCTCAGCCTTCTTCACAGTCCAACTCTCACATCCATACATGACCAAAGGAAAAACCATAGCCTTGACTAGACGCACCTTAGTCGGCAAAGTAATGTCTCTGCTTTTGAATATGCTCTCTAGGTTGGTCATAACTTTTCTTCCAAGGAGTAAGCGTCTTTTAATTTCATGGCTGCAATCACCATCTGCAGTGATTTGGGAGCCCAAAAAAATAAAGTCTGTTACTGTTTCCACTGTTTCCCCATCTATTTCCCATGAAGTGATGGGACCAGATGCCATGATCTTCATTTTCTGAATATTGAGCTTTAAGACTAGAGATAACTTCAAGAAAATTAGAGATACCAAGGGAACATTTCATGCAAAGATGGGTTCAATAAATGACAGATATGGTATGGACCTAATAGAAGCAGAAGATATTAAGAAGAGGTGGCAAGAATACACAGAAGAACTGTACAATAAAGATCTTCATAGCCCAGATAATCATGATGGTGTGATCACTCACCTAGAGCCAGACATCCTGGAATGGGAAGTCCAGTGGGCTATAGGAAGCATCACTAAGAACAAAGCTAGTGGAGGTGATGGAATTCCAGTTCAGGTATTTCAAATCCAGGAAGATGATGCTGTGAAAGTGCTGCACTCAATATGCCAGTAAATTCGGAAAACCCAGCCGTGGCCACAGGACTGGAAAGGGTCAGTTTTCATTTCAATCCCTAAGAAAAGCAATTTCAAAGAATGCTTAAACTACTGCACAGTTGCACTCATCTCACATGCTAGTAAAGTAATGCTCAAAATTCTCCAAGCCAGGCTTCAGCAATACGTGAACTGTGAACTTCCAGATGTTCAAGCTGGATTTAGAAAAGGCAGAGGAACCAGAGATCAAATTGCCAACATCTGCTGGATCATAGGAAAAGCAAGAGAGTTCCAGAAAAACATCTATTTCTGCTTTATTGACTATGCCAAAGCCTTTGACTGTGTGGATCACAATCAACTGTGGACAATTCTTCAAGAGATGGGAATACCAGACCACCTGACCTGCCTCTTGAGAAACCTGTATGCAGGTCAGGAAGCAACAGTTAGAATTGGACGTGGAACAACAGACTGGTTCTAAATAGGAAAAGGAGTACGTCAAGGCTATATATTGTCACCCTGCTTATTTAATTTCTATGCAGAGTACATCACAAGCAACGCTGGGCTGGAAGAAGTACAAGCTGGAATCAAGATTGCCGGGAGAAATATTAACAACCTCAGATAAGCAGATGATACCACTATTATGGCAGAAAGTGAAGAACTAAAGGGCCTCTTGATGAAAGTGAAAGAGGAGAGGGAAAAAGGTGGCTCAAAGATCAACATTCAGAAAACTAAGATAATGGCATCTGGTCTCATCACTTCATGGCAAATAGATGGGGAAACAGTGGAAACAGTGGCTGGCTTTATTTTTCTGGGCTCCAAAATCACTGCAGATGGTGACTGCAGCCATGAAATTAAAAGACGCTTTCTCCTTGGAAGGAAAGTTATGACCAACCTAGATAGCATATTGAAAAGCGGAGACATCACTTTGTCAACAAAGGTCCATCTAACCAAGGCTATGGTTTTTCCAGTGGTCAGGTATGGATGTGAGATTTGGACTATAAAGAAAACTGAGTGCCAAAGAATTGATGCTTTTGAACTGTGTGCTGTTGGAGAAGACTCTTGAGAGTCCCTTTGACAGCAAGAAGATCCAACCAGTCCTAGAGGAAATCAGTCCCGAATATTCATTGGAAAGACTGATGCTGAAGCTGAAGTTCCAATACTTTGGCCTCCTGATACGAAGAACTGACTCATTGGAAAGGACCCTGATGCTGGGAAAGATTGAAGGCAGTAGGCGAAGGGGTCGACAGAGGATGAGATGGTTGGATGGCATCACTGACTTGGTGGACATGAGTTTGAGTAGGCTCCAGGAGTTGGTAATGGACAGGAAAGCCTGGCATGCTGCAGTCCATGGGGGTCTCAAAAAGTTGGACATGACTGAGGGGCTGAACTGAACTGAATGGTGTATCTTGACATCTGAGGTAGATAAGTCTTTTTAACAGTCTCCACCTTTTATTCAATAAAATTATTTTTAGTACCAATTATGAAATAAAACCAGTAATAACAGCAATAACAATAGCTGGAAAAGAAACTCAGTAAAAATTACCTTGTATTGAGCTTCATATCATTATACAAGTATAAAAGTAAAATAAGTCAAATATTACAGTACAAAAACGTTAAGAAGTAATGGATTAATGCTTTTAAATTATATTAGCATATTTTGAAAAAAAAGGGGAAATTTAGGCCTACCTATTGGTCTGTGGCAATAACAAAAGATAACATTACAATTTCTGTTTTCCGGATTCACTTTTTTGTTTTAAAATAGGCAGCAATTTAAAAAGAATTCACTTCAGTGTTAAAATAGTGGAAACATGATCCAAATTCGATAAAGTAGTTCCTGAGCTAAAATTTGTACTTTCCAAACAAAAGATAGTACCCTTGCAGTTTGCATTCTGCTTTCACTGCTTTAAAAATTTATACAGGAATAAAAATTCCATGTGGTTGTATAGAAAGACATAATGGAAGTAACTCGAGTTAAGTTTCTTTGTTTTCCAAAGTCTATCTTTACTTTCACTGTGATATCGTTGTTTATTTAGTAGCTTCTGTTTAAACACAGGAATATGTAGGATCGTGGGAGTTAGAGCCGTAGAGTGTGCCTGAAGTGGGTTTGAGTGATTCTGAACGTTGGAACACTCTGGAAATAAACGTGTAACTGAGGTCCCCTGTGTGGAGGCCAGAGCTATGGATTACCATCCATGAAGAATGCGATGTTCATTAAAGGATGAATAATAAAAAGATTATCTGAGTATATATTGTATGTGTATTAGATGCATATGTTAAAACTCAAGGTAACCATGGCAGTTGTTAGCATTTGACCACCAAAAGAATTTTTCAGGGAAGAGTATTTTTATCACTGCAATGTTTAGAATTGTCAGTTCCTGTTGATAATAAAAAGAGAGAGACTTGTAGTTGGCTTTATTACTATTTCGAGCATCTGTACAGATAACACCGCCCTGCTCCAGGAACCCACTGGCAGGAGGAGTGAGCCCAGAGCCCACGTGGGTGGGGGGACAAGGTTTGGGAGTGGGCAGGTGGTGTGATCCACTGGATTTGAAGGGACACAAAGGCTGTTTAGGGTGAGAACTCTCCTCTAAGAGGTCTTACTGGGAGTCTTAGGTGGCAGGTACATTTATCCTATGTCTTCTGTGGTCTCTACCGATAAATGAGGGGGTTCCCATGGCAGGGACAGCTATCATTGGTTCTCTTGCCGAAGCCTTGAATTTGCTGATTTTTTTCCTGTCTCTCTGTTTCCATCTCATCGCTTTCCCGTTCGTCTGTCCTCCCTATTTCTGTCTGGCCATCTCTCTGTTTGTCATCTTCCTCTGCCTCTGTGTTTCGCTTCCCTTGGCAGCCTCTCCCCGTCTCTGTCATGCTAGTTCTCAACCTCTCTGCTCTGTCTCTCCTGTTTCTCTGTGTGTCTTGGCTCTCTGTGCAGGACATGGGTCTTTAGTTTCTCTACTAGAGAGCGAAGGGGAGTGAGGGGGACTGCTGCTGCTGCTGCTAAGTCGCTTCAGTCATGTCTGACTCTGTGTGACCCCAGAGACGGCAGCCCACCAGGCTCCCCCGTCCCTGGGATTCTCCAGGCAAGAACACTGGAGTGGGTTGCCATTTCCTTCTCCAATGCATGAAAGTGAAAAGTGAAAGTGAAGTCGCTCAGCTGTGTCCGACTCTAGCGACCCCATGGACTACAGCCTACCAGGCTCCTCTGTCCATGGGATTTTCCAGGCAAAAGTCTTTTTATGTCTCAGTAAAAAGAACCTCAAGCAAAAGCCATCATCCCTGACTTTTGTTGGGAAATCCTCCTCTTGCCCAGCCCAGTGCCTTGGGGTGGGGGTGGTGGCGGGGGGGGGGGCGGTTCTTTAAAAATCAGAGCACCTGGCTTCTGGAAATGTCAGCCCTCTCAACCCATCTCAGGGCTGGAGTGGGGTTGGTGGCTTTTAGAAGCTGCAGCTCCTGTGGACAGGCAGGGGACAGGCCTGGGGTAGACATGGGTGAAGACAAGGTGCATCTTTAGCGTCTGGGCCTTGGTGGGAGTCTCTGAGCAGCGCCTTTGGTGGTCCTATCTTTGATGGACCATGCTCCCTCCTTCTGGCTTGGCCTGGGGAGGGGAGGAGTGCTAACTTTCCAGGTGGGACCCTCCCCAACTCTGGTTTCCTGAGTAGGGCTCCTGCCCCAGGCGAGATGGCTGAAGAAGCGGACTCAGCCTCCTCCTCACTCTCTTCCCCACTCCTTCCTCCCAGCCCAGGCGTCCTGTCCAGAGGCTGTGGGGATTGTCTGCCTCTCTCTCCAGAGTGCACCCCCTCACTCCCCGATTTGTCCTGCCCCTTCTTTGTGCTGCCTGCTCCGGATTCCCAGCCAGCTGTCCCTTGGCTTTTGCTTGAGATTCTTTTTACTGAGACATAAAAAGACTTAGATCCCAGGGGAGGGGGCAGTGGAAACCAGAATCACGGATCGTTCCGGTCCCTAGATGCCCGGAGAGGTGCATCTCACCAACAGATGAGGCTCCTGGGGGTGGTGGAGGCTGTCCATGCCCACTGCACGCTGGGAGACGGAGACTTGGCCACATGTGAGGAGCACTTGAGTTCTAAGAGGAGGAACTGCCTAGGGTGGTGTGGGCACCCAAGACTGGGGCTGCTTGACCAAAGCCCCTGCCCTGTGAGAGGCCTGCACATGGAGGCCTGGACAGCGCATAACTGCGATCATCTCTGACCCTGTCTCTGCGGCTTTCACATGTGCCTGTGCCCCGTGGAACCCACCGTGAGAATGCCATCACCCTGTCACCCACACCTGCAGGTGAGACTTGGATGCCCCTGCCTGCCTCCTTTGGAATGCCAGGTCTCTGCTGGGAGACGCAGGACTCTGAGGAAGTACAGCGGCTCTCTGAGCTGGCCAAGAGGGGCCCCTTGCTTTGGCTGAGGGTTATCTCACCATTTGTGGAAGACTGGGCTTGCCAACCTTGAACGTTCCTGCCAATTCTCAGAACCCACCGTCCTAGGACTATTTACCCTCTGCATTCAGCCAAAAGTTCTTCCTCCACCCCTTTGTTGTCTCTCTGTTCATCTTTGAAGACTGGAAAGCAAAACGTTTAGTTCTTGTGTGTGTGGGGGCAAGTGTTTCCTCCTTCAGTGTCCCTTCGTGCCTGGGAAGGCATTCCTAGTCAGCCATGGCAGCTGATTTTTTTGAATATGGGTAAATCAAAGGCAGTTTGGGTGGAAGAGAAAAGTGGACTCTGGTGTGTATTCAGCCAATTAGCAAAATGCCCAGCAGTCTTTCTCAGCTTCTCTCAAACAATCTTGTACTTGTGCATCCAACAAATACTTTTGCTTGGAGATTATTTTTCATTCATTCAATATGATACATTATTGAGTGTCTACTCTGCCAGCTGCTAGGCTGGCTGCTGATCACCCAGACTGCTCAAGACCAGACACAGAACCCACCCATTCGGCACTTGGTATCTAAGAAGAGACGGGCCTTCTTGTCAGTAGGAATTCCGGTCCTACTGAGAAACAGCAGGCAGCTCTCCTAGAGGAGAGAAAGATAGGTCTATGTTTCAATCATGGATCAATAAGTACAAGAATCAGAAGTCTGGTCAAGCTAGCTTGGCCACAGAGGTTGTTGGAAGGGACTCTGAAATGTGGGCTACACAGTCAGGCCCTGTGGGTCCTGGAAAATCACCAAGCAGCCATCTGGCCCTTGGATGCTCTCTGCAGTTACATGATCCTGCTTCCACAAGGGCCATCAGAACTGCCCCTGAGCTGTGACCTCAGGTCATTAAATCTTTAAGCCTTTCCAGCTTGGCTTCCTATACTGTCAAGGGTCCAGCAGGACACAGATGGCCTGCTTGAAAGGGGTGGTCAAAGAGAGCTTGGGGCAGAGATTACCTGCCAGTGCAGGGTTCAGGGAAACTAACAAGGGACCATCAAGCACCTTGTGGCTGGCATGCTGGAAAACCATTTCCTCTGGTAGGTCAGAAGGGGCAAGGGGAGGGAGTGTGTCCCTGAGCCTGGCAAAGCCTGTGGCAGTGGGAGGAGGGCTGCCTGACAAGAGCCATGGCCCTCGGTGGAGGAATTCAGCTACTGCCAAACCATAGCCTGGAAGAGAGGGAGCTGTGGAAATAAAGCCCTCTGTCTTTCTCTCCATCCACTCTTCTGTCTCCTGCTGGTGTTGGCCAGAGCAGGCTAGAATGCAGGATGTCTGGGAGGCCAGTAGATACAGTGCAGACAGAGGTCAGCCTCTCAGGACACACAGCAGGGCAGAGAAGGACAGAGAGTGGATCTGCAGGGGCAAATGGAGAATATCCATGGCTTAGTCAGTTCAGTTCAGTCGCTCAGTCGTGTCCAACTCTTTGCAGCCCCATGAACTGCAGCACGCCAGGCCTCCCTGTCCATCACCAACTCCCGGAGTCCACCCAAGCCCATGTCCATTGAGTCGATGATGCTATCCAACCATCTCATCCTCTGTTGTCCCCTTCTCCTCCTGCCCTCAATCTTTCCCAGCATCAGGGTCTTTTCAAATGAGTCAGCTCTTCGCATCAGGTGGCCAAAGTATTGGAGTTTTCATCTTCAACATCAATCCTTCCACTTCCACTTATTTACCTACATGGAGTGGTCTCTCCATATCACTTTCAAATGCCCAAGAAACAGAATCAGGCTGATCAGCTTAGACTGAGGTGAAGGTAGAAGGAGCTTCTGACAGATGTACACCATCATCCTCGTGTCCAGGTTGAACAAACTAAGGTTGATAGAGGGGAAGATGCAGGCCCAAGGTAGCACAGATGGTGAGTGGCCATGCCAGTGAGTTCAAGGGAGCTGCCCTCCCTAGATATTCTCTTGGCACTATTCCTGGCCTCGGCTTAGGGATGCGCTTTCTGCTTTTCCCCCTCCATGTGTTGGAAACAGGCGCTGTATTCAGGTGTCACTTTAAAGATCATCAAGAGTTGGGTATGGCTGTGCATGTGCCCCTCAAAGTATGTTCCATCTGATGAATGGATAAAGATGTGTACATCTATAATGGGATATTAGTCAGCCATAAAAAATAATGAAATCTTTTGTCATTTGCAACAACCTGGATGGACTTGGATAGCATCATGCTTAGTGAAAGAAGTCAGAGAAGGACAGACACTGTGTTGTCACTTACCTGTAGAATCTAAAAAAATTAAAATGAAGGACTGTAACAAAACAGAAAGACTCATGGATATAGAGAACAAACCAGTGGTTACTAGTGAGGAGAGAAAAAGGAGGAGGAGCAAGATAGGGATATAGGATTAAGAGCTACAAACCACTATATATATAAAATAAATAAAGAAACTGTGAGGATATAATGTACAGCACAAGGACATATCACTAATATTTTATAATAACGGGCTTCCCTGGTGGCTCAGAGGGTAAAGCGTCTGCCTACGATGCAGGAGACCTGGGTTCGATGCCTGGGTCGGGAAGATCCCCTGGAGAAGGAAATGGCAACCCACTCCAGTACTCTTGCCTGGAAATCCCATGGACGGAGAAGCCTGGTAGGCTGCAGTCCGTGGGGTCGCAAAGAGGCAGACACAACTGAGCGACTTCACTTTATAATAACTTTAAGAGGAATATAATCTATAAAAATATTGAATAACTATGTCATCACTTAAATCTAAAAAAAATTATAAATCAATGATATTTTAATAAAAAATTTACACCTAAAATGAAACAAATCAAAAAACCCCAAAGTGTGTTCCATCTAAGAACACTGCTCCAGACACATTCTGCAGTGTCTGGTCCAGCATCCCAGACTCCCATGATGCTCTTCTCCACCTGCATCTGACTCCAGTGTTCATCTGTGCTAGGCTTGCCTGGAGGGATTTTGGACAACATGGAGTCATAACATGTCACTATACCTCCATGAGTGTCAGGGCCTGACTTCATAGGGCCTTTGCTCTTGATGTAGGCCTGAGCTGTGCTTTTGACTTTGCTGTGCCTGGAGTGGCATTGACAGCTTGAAGAGAATAACCTCCTTTCCAACACGGGTCAGAGGGGCTCCAAGAGGCCCCAGACTAGGATTGCACTCATGCCATCTGAGAGACTTGTAAGTACTTTCCTTTCTGGGAATCCTCAAAAAAAAAAAAAAAAAAAAAAAAANCCTCAAAAAAAAAAAAAAAAAAAAAGGTTCCTTGTGGTTGTATATTAAACTCTTCTGGCTGGGAAAATCAACCAAGTGTCTTATTAACTAACCCCCTTTCAGTATCACTGAAGCTTATTTTGTTTAGTGAGAACAGAGTAGTCACCTGTTGTTCAGTCACTCAGTCGTGTCCAACTCTCTGTGACTCTATGGACTACAGTATACCAGGCTTCCCTGTCACCAGCTCCTGGAGCTTGCTTAAACCCATGTCCATTGAGTTGATAATGCCATGCAACCATCTCATCCTCTGTCACTCCCTTCTTGTCCTGCCTTCAATCTTTCCCAGCATTAGGGTCTTTTCCAATGAGTCAGCTCTTTGCCTCAGGTGGCCAGAGTATTGGAGCATCAGCTTCACCATCAGCCCTTCCAGTGAATATTCAGGGCTGATTTCCTTAAGGATTGACTGGCTTGATCTCCTTGCTGTCCAAGGGACTCTCAAGAGTCTTCTCCAGCACCACAATTCAAAAGCATCCATTCTTTGGCGCTCAGCCTTCTTTATGGTCCAGCTCTCACATCTGTACATGACTACTGGAAAAACCATAGCTTTGACTATACTATCTGTTGGCACAGTGATGTCTCTGTTGTGTTCAGAGGCCAGTGAAAACTCTGTCGTCAAGGGCAAGGAACAGTGAGAGGAAGCTTCTCAGGGGTGCAGCAACCATTCTGAGGCACTGGTTGTATGGAGTGAGTGCCAGCTGGGAGGAACTGGGTTCCAGTCAGGTTGGTGGACTGGGTCAACATCTGAGTGGGCTGAGGTGCCTACTGTGAGGATCTAAGTGTCAGCCAGTTGTATGGACTGGAATGCCAGCTGTATGCATTGGGGTGCCAGCCAGGTGTGGACAGGATTACCAGCCAGCTGTGTAAACATAGGTGCTCACTATATGGACCGGGATGCCAGCTGGCTGTGTGGACTGGGGGTCAGCTGCGAGAGCAGGGGTGCCAGCACAGGCCAGGTTGAGGCTGGATGGTGTCTCAGCTGCTTGCTCACTGCGTGGGCTGCTGTTTATCGCCCTGATGCTCCCCTTAAGCAATTTCAATAAATCAAGGTCATTGAATCAAACAGTCTTTACCCAGCGACTTTGTTGCAGAATTGGAGATGTGTTTCTCTGGTGTGAAGAAAAGAAAATGTCCTTAAGAATAATAAAACCATCGCTAGGAACGGGCCAGAACTTTTGGAATGATGTTTTAAAGGAAAAAAATATTTATGCCAAGAGGTTTATCTGTTCATATTTGTTGAATGTCTACTATGTGCTAGACATTGTATAAATAATCATACTTAAAATAGATGACCAGGGGTCAAGACAACCTGGGGTTGTTTGTATACTTACTACCTGCTGAAGTGAATGCTCCAAGGCTAAGGCCAGAAGCGTGGGGAAGGCTCTCCCTTGACCTTTCTTCTCATGGGAAACAATCTTCACCCTTAACCCACAGGGGCCCAGACTGCAAGGCAGGTGAAGGACCACAGTAGGTATTAATACAGTGATTTCAGACCAGAGCCAGGGGGTTCTTCGAGGTGCTGGTTGTAAGGGCTGTGGCTCCATGGGGATCACATGGAGCAGATCTCTATGTGTGTGTGTGTGTGTGTCTGTGTCTGTGTGTGTGTGTTCTGTGTGTGTCTCTGTGTGTGTGCTCAGTCATATCTGACTCTTTGTGGACCTATAGACTGTAGCTCACCAGGTTCTTCTGCCCTTGGAATTTTCCAGGCAAGAATACCAGAGTAGGTTGACATTTCCTACTCCAGGGAATCTCCCCAACCTAGGGATTGAACCAGTGTCTCTTGCATCTCCTGCAGAAGCAATAGCATTCTTTACCACTAAGACCAACTGGGAAGCCTTGGACAGTTTCAAAGGGAGGCTGTTTTCTGACTTATCTAGCTAGTCAGCTTGATCATTTCCACACTTTATTTTTATATCATTCCTGCCCCCTTAAATTATTTTATTTTATTTTATTTTTTTTTTTACTTTTAAAATTTTTATTTTAACTTTAGTTTACTTTACATTACTGTATTGGTTTTGCCAAACATTGACATGAATTCACCACGAGTGTACAAGCGTTCCCAAACATGAATCCCCTCCCACCTCCCACCCCATGCCATCCCTCTGGGTCCTCTCCTTGCACCAGTCCCAAGCATCCTGCATTCTGCATCTGACATCAACTGGCGATTCGTTTCTTGCTTGATAGTATACATGTTTCAATGCCATTCTCCCTTCTCATCCCACCCTCTCCCTCCCTCTCTCCCCCAGAGTCCAACAGTTCACTCTATAGATCTGAGTCTCTTTTGTTGTCTCGCATACAGGGTCATCATCCCCATCTTTCTAAATTCCATATATATGCGTTAGTATACTGTATTGGTGTTTTTCTTTCTGGCTTACTTCACTCTGTATAATCGGCTCCAGTTCCATCCATCTCCTTAGAACTGATTCAAATGTATTTTTTTTAATGGCTGAGTAATACTCCATTGTGTATATGTACCACAGCTTTCTTATCCATTCATCTGCTGATGGACATCTAGGTTGTTTCCATGTTCTGGCTATTATAAACAGTGCTGCGATGAACATTGGGGTACATGTGTCTCTTTCTATTCTGGTTTCCTCGGTGTGTATGCCCAGCAGTGGGATTGCTGGGTCATAAGGCAATTCTATTTGCAATTTTTTAAGGAATCTCCACACTGTTCTCCATAGTGGCTGTACTAGTTTGCATTCCCACCAACAATGTAAAAGGGTTCCCTTTTCTCCACACCCTCTCCAGCATTTATTGCTTGCAGACTTCTGGATCGCAGCCATTCTAACTGGTGTGAAGTGGTACCTCATTGTGGTTTTGATTTGCATTTCTCTGATAATGAGTGATGTTGAGCATCTTTTCATGTGTTTGTTAGCCATCCGTATGTCTTCTTTGGAGAAATGTCTATTTAGGTCTTTGGCCCATTTTTTGATTGGGTCATTTATTTTTCTGGAATTGAGCTGCATAAGTTGCTTGTATATTTTTGAGATTAGTTGTTTGTCAGTTGCTTCATTTGCTATTATTTTCTCCCATTCAGAAGGCTGTCTTTTCACTTTGCTTATATTTTCCTTTGTTGTGCAGAAGCTTTTAATTTTGATTAGATCCCATTTATTTATTTTTGCTTTAATTTCCAGAATTCTGGGGGGTGGATCATAGAGGATCCTGCTGTGATTTATGTCAGAGAGTGTTTTGCCTATGTTCTCCTCGAGGAGTTTTATAGTTTCTGGTCTTACATTTAGATCTTTAATCCATTTTGAGTTTACTTTTGTGTGTGGTGTTAGAAAGTGATCTAGTTTCATTCTTTTACAAGTTGTTGACCAATTTTCCCAGCACCACTTGTTAAAGAGATTGTCTTTACTCCATTGTATATTTTTGCCTCCTTTATCAAAGATAAGGTGTCCATAGGTGTGTGGGTTTATCTCTGGGCTTTCTATTTTGTTCCATTGATCTATATTTCTGTCTTTGTGCCAGTACCATACTGTCTTGATGACTGTGGCTTTGTAGTAGAGCTTGAAGTCAGGCAAGTTGATTCCTCCAGCTCCATTCTTCTTTCTCAAGATTGCTTTGGCTATTCGAGGTTTTTTGTATTTCCATATAAATCTTGAAATTATTTGTTCTAGTTCTGTGAAAAATACCGCTGGTAGTTTGATAGGAATTGCATTGAACTTGTAGATTGCTTTGGGTAGTATATTCATTTTCACAATATTAATTCTTCCGATCCATGAACATGGAATATTTCTCCATCTATTAGTGTCCTCTTTGATTTCTTTCATCAGTGTTTTATAGTTTTCTATATATAGGTCTTTAGTTTCTTTAGGTAGATATATTCCTAGGTATTTTATTCTTTTCGTTGCAATGGTGAATGGAATTGTTTCCTTAATTTCTTTTTCTTCTTTCTCATTATTAGTGTAAAGGAATGCAAGGGATTTCTGTGTGTTGATTTTATATCCTGCAACTTGACTATATTCGTTGATTAGCTCTAGTAATTTTCTGGTGGAGTCTTTAGGGTTCTCTATGTAGAGGATCATGTCATCTGCAAACAGTGAGAGTTTTACTTCTTCTTTTCCAATGTGGATTCCTTTTATTTCTTTTTCTGCTCTGATTGCTGTGGCCAGAACTTCCAGAACTATGTTGAATAGTAGCGGTGAGAGTGGGCACCCTTGTCTTGTTCCTGACTTTAGGGGAAATGCTTTCAATTTTTCACCATTGAGGATAATGTTTGCTGTGGGTTTTTCATATATAGCTTTTATTATGTTGAGGTATGTTCCTTCTATTCCTGCTTTCTGGAGTGTTTTTATCATAAATGGATGTTGAATTTTGTCAAAGGCCTTCTCTGCATCTATTGAGATAATCATATGGCTTTTATTTTTCAATTTGTTAATGTGGTGAATCACATTGATTGATTTGCGGATATTGAAGAATCCTTGCATCCCTGGGATAAAGCCCACTTGATCATGGTGTATGATCTTTTTAATGTGCTGTTGGATTCTGATTGCTAGAATTTTGTTGAGGATTTTTGCATCTATGTTCATCAGTGATATTGGCCTGTAGTTTTCTTTTTTTGTAGCATCTTTGTCAGGTTTTGGTATTAGGGTGATGGTGGCCTCATAGAACGAGTTTGGAAGTTTACCTTCTTCTGCAATTTTCTGGAAGAGTTTGAGTAGGATAGGTGTTAGCTCTTCTCTAAATTTTTGGTAGAATTCAGCTGTGAATCCGTCTGGACCTGGGCTTTTGTTTGCTGGAAGATTTCTGATTACAGTTTCAATTTCCGTGCTTGTGATGGGTCTGTTAAGGTTTTCTATTTCTTCCTGGTTTAGTTTTGGAAAGTTGTATTTTTCTAAAAATTTGTCCATTTCTTCCACGTTGTCCATTTTATTGGCATATAATTGCTGATAGTAGTCTCTTATGATCCTTTGTATTTCTGAGTTGTCTGTTGTGATCTCTCCATTTTCATTTCTAATTTTATTGATTTGATTTTTCTCTCTTTGTTTCTTAATAAGTCTGGCTAATGGTTTGTCAATTTTATTTATCCTTTCAAAGAACCAGCTTTTAGTTTTGTTGATTTTTGCTATGGTCTCTTTTGTTTCTTTAGCATTTATTTCTGCCCTAATTTTTATGATTTCTTTCCTTCTACTTACTCTGGGGTTCTCCATTTCTTCCTTTTCTAGTTGCTTTAGGTGTAGAGTTAGGTTATTTATTTGACTTTTTTCTTGTTTCTTGAGGTGTGCCTGTATTGCTATGAACTTTCCTCTTAGCACTGCTTTGATAGTGTCCCACAGGTTTTGGGTTGTTGTGTTTTCATTTTCATTCATTTCTATGCATAATTTGATTTCTTTTTTGATTTGTTCTGTGATTTGTTGGTTATTCAGAAGTGTGTTGTTCAGCCTCCATATGTTGGAATTTTTAATAGTTTTTCTCCTGTAATTGAGATCTAATCTTAATGCATTATGGTCAGAAAAGATGCTTGGAATGATTTCGATTTTTTTGAATTTATCAAGGTTGGATTTATGGCCCAGGATGTGATCTATCCTGGAGAAGGTTCCGTGAGCACTTGAGAAGAAGGTGAAATTCATTGTTTTGGGGTGAAATGTCCTATAGATATCAATTAGGTCTAACTGGTCTATTGTATCATTTAAAGTTTGCGTTTCTTTGTTAATTTTCTGTTTAGTTGATCTGTCCATAGGTGTGAGTGGGGTATTAAAGTCTCCCACTATTATTGTGTTATTGTTGATTTCTGCTTTCATACTTGTTAGCATTTGTCTTACATATTGCGGTGCTCCTATGTTGGGTGCATATATATTTATAATTGTTATATCTTCTTCTTGGATTGATCCTTTGATCATTATGTAGTGGCCTTCTTTGTCTCTTTTCACAGCCTTTGTTTTAAAGTCTATTTTATCAGATATGAGTATTGCCACTCCTGCTTTCTTTTGGTCTCTATTTGCATGGAATATCTTTTTCCAGCCCTTTACTTTCAGTCTGTATGTGTCCCTTGTTTTGAGGTGGGTCTCTTGCAAGCAGCATATAGAGGGGTCTTGTTTTTGTATCCATTCAACCAATCTTTGCCTTTTAGTTGGGGCATTCAACCCATTTACATTTAAGGTAATTATTGATAAGTATGATCCCGTTACCATTTACTTTATTGTTTTGGGTTCGGGTTTATACATCCGTTTTGTGTTTCCTGTCTAGAGAATATCTTTTAGCATTTGTTGGAGAGTTGGTTTGGTAGTGCTGAATTCTCTCAACTTTTGCTTGTCTGTAAAGCTTTTGATTTCTCCTTCGTATTTGAATGAGATCCTTGCTGGGTACAGTAATCTGGGCTGTAGATTATTTTCTTTCATCACTTTAAGTATGTCTTGCCATTCCCTCCTGGCCTGAAGAGTTTCTATTGAAAGGTCAGCTGTTATCCTTATGGGAATCCCCTTGTGAGTTATTTGTTGTTTTTCCCTTGCTGCTTTTAGTATTTGTTCTTTGTGTTTGGTCTTTGTTAATTTGATTAGTATGTGTCTTGGGGTGTTTCGCCTTGGGTTTATCCTATTTGGAACCCTCTGGGTTTCTTGGACTTGGGTAATTATTTCCTTCCCCATTTTAGGGAAGTTTTCAACTATTATTTCCTCAAAGATTTTCTCATGGTCTTTCTTTTTGTCCTCTTCTTCTGGGACTCCTATAATTCGAATGTTGGAGCGTTTCATATTGTCCTGTAGGTCTCTGAGATTGTCCTCATTATTTTAAATTGAAATACAATTTTTTACAATATTGTATTAGTTTCAGGGGTATAGTAAAGTTAAGTCAGATATACATTGGTTCAAATGGTAAAAAAAAATCTGCCTGTAATGCAGGAGACTTGGGTTCAATCCCTGGGTCAGAAAGATCCCCTGGAGTAGGGAATGGTGACTTCCTCCAGTATTCTTGCATGGAGAATTCTGTGGACAAAGGAGCCTGGAGGGCTACAGTCCATGGGGTTGCAAAGAGTGGAACATGACTGAGTGACTAACACACATAAATACATATATGTTCTTCTTTTACAGTCTCTTCCGTTATAGGTTATTAAAAGATGCTGAGTATAGTTTCCTGTGCTACACATTAGCCCTTGTATATAGTAGTGTGTATATTTTAATTGCAAACTCCCAATTTATCCCTCTCTCCACCTCCCCTTTGATAACCATAAGTTTGTTTTCAATGTCTGTAAGTCTATTTCTGCTTTGTAAATAAGTTCATATGTATACTTTTTAAAAAAGATTCCACATTTAAGAAATACATTTGTCTTTTTCTGGCTTACTTAGTATGATAATCTCTATGTCCATCCATGTTGCTACAAGTGGCATTATTCCACCCTTTTTTACAGTGAGTAATAGTCCATTGTGTGTGTGTGTGTGTGTGTGTGTGTGTGTGTGCACGTGTACATGGTAAGTCACTTCAGTCATGTCTGATTCCATGCAACCCCATGGACTGGTAGCCTGTCAGGCTCCTCTGTCCATGGGATTCTCCAGGCAGGAGTACTGGAGTGGGGTGCCTTGTGCTCCTCCAGGGGATCTTCCCGACCCAGAGATCGAATCCATGTCTCTTATGTCCCCTGCATTGGCAGGCAGGTTCTTTACCTCTCGTGCCACCTGGGAAGGCTATATATATATATATATATGCCATGTCTTCTTTATCCAGTCATCTCTTGATAGACATTTAGGTAGTTTCTAGGCAATTGTAAATAGTGCTGCAATGAGCACTGGGGTTTGTATATCTTTCCGAATTATGTTTTTCTCTGGATTCGTGCCCAGGAGTGGGATTGCAGGTTTTTAAGGAATTCCTTTCAACAGTGTGGCTTCCTTGGTGGCTCAGAGAGTAAGGAATCTGTCTTGCAATACAGGAGACCTGGGTTCAGTCCCTGGCTTGAGAAGATCCCTGGAGAAGGGAATGGCTACCCGCTCCAGTATTTTTGCCTGGAGAATGCCATAGACTGATGAGCCTGGCAGGCTATAGTCTATGGAATTGCAAAGAGTCAGACACGACTAAGCAACTAACACACTAACGGTGTAGGAGCGTTTACATTCCCAACAGTGAAGGAGGATTCCTTTTTCTCCACACCTTCTCCAGCATTTATTATTTGTAGACTTTTTGATGATGGCCACTCTTCCTGATAGTTTTGATTTGCATTTCTATAATAATTAGTGATGACGAACATCTTTTTACGTGCCTATTGGCCATCTTTGTGCTTCTTTGGAGAAATGTCTTTTTAGATCTTCTGCCTATTTTTTGATTTTTAAAAAAACTGTATAAGTTGTTTGTATACATTGGTGATTATACCCTTGTCAGCCACATGCTTTGCATTCCTGCTCCCTTTCAGCTACATCTTAGGATTTTACCATGTGACCCTGGAGGAAGTATATTTGGTGACTGTCTTGAAAAAAATCAACAAAGTAGGACCTGTTCATATTACTTTTCATAGAGCTATTGGAAAGACACATACATATATACATACATAAATGTGTACATGGGCTTCCTTGATAGCTCAGTTGGTAAAGAATCCGCCTGCAATGCAGGAGAGCCCGGTTTAATTTCTGGGTCAGGAAGATCTGCTGGAGAAGGGATAGGCTACCCACTCCAGTACTCTTGGGCTTCCCTTGTGGCTCAGCTGGTAAAGAATCTGCCTGCAAAGTGGGACATCTAGGTTTGATCCCTGGGTTGGGAAGGTGCCTTGGAGAAGGGAAAGGCTACCCACTCCAGTATTCTGGCCTGGAGAATTCCATGGACTGTATAGTTCATGGGGTCGCAAAGAGTTAGGCATGACTGAGCAACCTTCACTTTCCTATGTACATAAGTCTATGGATACTCAAACACATATTGCATAGTCGATTCCTATTATTTATGGTGGCTGTGGTCTACAAAGAAATGTAGAGATTATTATTATCATACTAAGTAAGCCAGGGAAAGACACATATCATATTATGTTTCTTATATATGGAATCTCAAAAAAGGATACAAATGAACTTATTTACAAAGCAGAAATAGACTCACAGACATAGAAAACAAACTTATGGTTATCAAAGGGGAGGCGGAGAGAGGGATAAATTAGGAGTCTGTAGTTAAAATATACACACTACTATATATAAAATAGATAACCAACAAGGACCTACTGTGTAGCACAGGAAGCTATACTCAGTATCTTTTAATAACCTAGTAGGGTTAGGTTCTTTCAAGCCTCAGGTTTAAACATTTCTGTCAGCCAATCAATGCATAGCCTTGTTTTATGTGTTCCTCTTTAAAGAAGCTTATCTAATATATATTGCTGAATCACTAACATTGAGCTGATGGCCGACAGCACTGAACTCACGCCTGATCGAAGCTCATCTAACTCATGTATTTTCTCCCCAAGGCCTGTCCCAACCTTCTTGGGCTTGAAAGCACCAGCCAGCACTATCCTTGGGGGTCCATTTTAAATAACAAAAGCACCAGAAAAAGCACGAGAATGCCAAAAAAATAAAAATAAAAATAAAAATGGGGCAAGGCATTAAATAGACTTCTGATGAGACACTTGTTTATAGTATGATAGCTGAAACCAGAGTGTGGCCTTGTTCAGCCTCAGCTGGGAATGTGCACATCAGGCCACTTGACTTTTTTTTTTAGCTTCTCTGAGCATGTTCATAAATGACTGTGAAAGTATCGATTTTGGTGTTACAAATAAATTTTACCAAGCAGGCAAATTCATGGACATGAATCTATGAATAGAGAGGATCAACTGTACATATTTGTGTGTCTATAAATCACACACACATACACACACCCCCACACCCCATGTTATTCAGAGGCTAGGGACTCAAACTAGAGGCAGAAAACACCAACTGGATATGACTTTAAGCTTCAGAACAGAGACATGTGAAGATGCGTTCCTTTGAGGTTGTCTCATTATTACAACGGATTTCTAAGCAGCTATAAGTGACCAGGGTGGGGAGGTGCATGCTGGAGTTTCTAAATCTGCAGTTCAGCTAAGCTTGTTAGGACATGAGTCATTAAGTTTTTAGGCTAGACTCTGGGAAGACATTACGACTCTTCTCAAGTGAACAGAAAATGGTAACAGGGAATATGGGTGGGTGTGAATGTAATACATTTAGAAATGGATAGTTATGGCACAACAGGCTCCAGGTCTTGGGGTGGCTCTTGGGGCTGGGAGTCAGTGTAAAACAACTCTGAGCAAGGTATTGTAAAGGTCCGGGTGGCTGGTCTCATTCTAGGCAACATACTGTTGTTCACCCAGATCCAGCAAGTTGAACACCTGAGAAGCACTACCTGTCCTTTCCAGATCTGTGATTCTACTTCCTTCATAGCTCTTTACCCAGGCCACTGGTCATTCTCTGGCCCATCACAAACCAGAAATGACCACAGTTATCACTCAATATCATTCAGGTATGGCCCATGAACATTACATAGGAGGAAAGAGCATATCTGCTTGTTTCCAGTGCTACACATTAGCCCTAGACCCTGGGTAGATGGGTGGGTGTGTGAATGGTGAAGTAAAAATTGTCTTTGGCTAAGATTTTTTTCTTATTATCCAAGTGTAACAATCAGTGATCTATCACTATCATTTCTGTTAAACGGCATCTCACTTGGTGAGAAATAATGATTATGATAATGATAAAAAATATTAATGATAGCTAGCATGCATGTTATATATTAAATATAATATACATAATCAAGCACTGGGCCCAGTGTTTTATTTTCATCAGAGTAACAATATATCTGATTTTCCATTTTTAAATTTTGAAAAATTTAAACAATGATTGAGAAGTTGAAAGAAAAATACAGTGAACATCTACATCTGCTTTATCTAGTCTCNNNNCTCGACTACATTTTGTCACATTTCTTTATCTTTTCATCTCTATAATCTATTATCTATCTGTCTATATCTGTCTTTCATCTCTACCTACTTGGTGTCTATCATCTACCTATCTTATTCTTTGCTGAAAAATTTAAAAGTATATTACACTGTCATACCTTCCCTGGTGGCTCAGACAGTAAAGAATCTGCCTGCAATGCAGGAGACTTGGTTTGATCCCTGGGTTGGGAAGATCCCCTGGAGAAGGGAATGGCAACCCACTCCAGTCTTCTTGCCTGGAGAATCCCATGGACAGAGGAGCCTGGTGGGTTGCAGTCCATGGGGTCATGAAGAGTTGGACACGACAGTAACACTTCACTTTACATGTTACATTGTGTCATTTATACCTACATACTTCATCATGCATCTCCTAAGAATTAAAGCAATTCTCCTATATAAAAATAATACCAGAATAATAACTAGGAAATTTAATGTTAATTCTGTGCTATCTAATATGCAGTCCATATTTAAATTTCATGTACTTGGTTTAAAAGAACAAATATCCGTATAAGTCTTTGAAGGGAAGACAGCATTTTTCCTTTCTCCTGATCTTTTTCTCCCTCAAGGCAACCATTTCCAAATCTTTTAGCTGTTTTCTTCTAGTATTAACTCCATATTTCTAAATAACATTCTTACTCTGTGTTTTAAAAATCTACTTACCATTTATTAACTTCTTTTTGTGTAAGAAGAGGATTTATCTTTCTTATCCTCCCAAACACATTTCTTTCTATCCTCCTAATATGATTATATTATCACTTTTTGGTAATATCAGTATTCAGTGTTTATATTATTATGGTTATATTAATCTCAGCTTGAATGACATACTGTGTCACGATTGTGTTTCTTTTCCTGGATGTAGTTTGTTGTTTTCCTTGGGTTGTAATTGCCTTGATTTGTCATTTACTTGGTTTTGATGTACCCATCACTGTTTTATCCCCAAGGTCCCTGGCAGAATTATACTTTTCTCTTAAATATGTTGACACATAAAAATTATATACTAAAAATTGTGTATTGGTTTAATTCTTTTCTTGGTCCTCTGCTGCCTCTCGGTCTCTCACTCATCTGTCATCCTGGAACTTCCTTCCCTTCATCATCAAATTGGGAATTCCCTTGACTTTCCCCTGTATTAAATTCTTTATTTCCCAGATCCTGGTCTTTCTCTTTTTGATTTTCTCCCTCATCTTGGTGGAGAATATCCTTTAGCAGTTTTCTTAGGGAGGTTTTAAGGGAGGCAATATTTTTGAAATCTTGTATGTGGGAGGTGATTTTCTATTGTATACTCACACTTGATTAATAGTTTGGCAGAATATAAAGTTATAGGATGGAAATCATCTCTCCCTGACTCAAAAATTTCAAGGTATTTCTCCATTGTTTCTAGCTTGTGGGAATGCTGATATTGAGAAATTTGATGCTATCTTGTTCCTAATATTTTTGAAAATCAGTGGGTGGGTGATGTTTTCTGTTCTTTGTTCTGGTACTTGGTGGCCCTTCCAGTTTGGAAATTCATGTCCTGGTTAATTGCTTCAATAATTTCCCCTTTTTGTTTCTCTCTTTCTAGAGCTTCTGTTGGTCAAATATTGACTCTCCTCATTGGTGTTATAATCTTATTATACTTTATTTTATTTTCCATTTCTTTGGCATTCTGGGCTTCTCTTTGGAGTTTCCCTTAACTGATTCCTAATGCCATTCTAACGAGTTGCTCGCTTGTTATACATTTTTTAATTTCCAAGAGCTCTTTTAGTATTTCCTCTTCAATGATTATATTTTCTTGTTTTAAGGGTGCAGGGCCTTCCCCTGTATCTCTGGGGATTAATTATACACAGGGCTCTTTTCTCTCTACATTGTTTCTATTCCCTCTGATTTTTTCCCCCCTGTTTGCTTATATTAGTCTCTCTTTCATGACAGAGTGGTTCCTCAAACATCTGATGAGTCTGATTGCCCTTCATATTTAAAAGAGAGGCACTAAAATGTTCAATGGAAGTTCCATGTGTATAGGTTTATGGACTGGTGACTTTTCCTAGGACGGTCAAGCAGGACACAGTTGTTCAATTAAGAACTCATAAATCCAAATATCATAAAATCTCTTTGGGATCAGTCAGTTGCTGCCCTCTCCAGCTCCATGGGCAGCCAGATCCTGCTCTCATCCCTTTCCCCCCATGAGCATACGGACTCTTCTCCAGCCGTACCAGCACTCCCCACTGCCTCTCAGAAGACAACACTCATAGGCTTTGATGTGGAAGTGTTTGTTTGGAATGCCTTTTTGCACTCCCTGACTCCTCCAGGGGACAAACCCTTTCTTACCTAGTAGGGTCTCCTAGAGCTGCCTTTTTCATCTCTGCACTCATTCCCCGCTCCCCATTCCAGGACAGCGTTAGCCTTTCCCTGCCATCTGGCCTAATAGTTCCCAGTGGCTCACAGTGGGAATCCATTGCTCCAGTATCACGATTCCTTGTTTGTCTCCTCCACTAGCCTCAGTGTATATCAAGGACAGGCGTTCTCTTACTCTGTTACCTGATCCTGGTCCAGCCAGTTTCTTTAGCAAGAGTGATACTTTGGCATCTTGGGATAACATAAAGAAAAAAGAGACACTTCTCAGAAATCAAGGAAGTTTTATGGACCTGTTACCATCACAGACATCTAAGCTGAATTCAAAGGGCTATCTTTGACTAAGACTTATAAAAGCCTTCACTTTCAAAAGCCCACAAAACCACCCAACACTTTCCTAGTGTCCTCTTAGGATGGCGAGCAGTCATGCTCACATCACTATTTATCTACCACACCTCACAGCCATAGTGGGCATATCTGGAGAAACAGAATAAGGTCTGCCATGAGGACTTTTGACCTCTCTCAGAAGGTTCTGTCTGTAGAGATGTCACTCAGTTGTGAACACGAAGTCCCAGATGGAGTTGCATTCTCCTAAAGTCTTTACACCTGGACTTCTTGCAGACCCATTATCAGCAGATTGGGAAAGTGTCAACATCATATGAGTTTACATTAACCAGGGTGGATACAGCAATTGCATTTCATCTCCAGTATGATCTGATGAATAGAGGCTGCCTGAAGTGCTTGTTAAGGATTCTGAGGTCTTAACCAGGTTTGGTATGAAAGAGTCTTGTGATCAATTAGTGATGTCTGCCATGGGCAGTTACTTACCAGCCCAGAACCAGGGGAAAGATGAAAGCAAAATGTTCTGAGACAGTGTTTCCCAAAGTTGGTTGATGAGAAGAATTACCTGGAGGTGCTTGTTAAAAATAGATTCCAGACTCTTCCCCAGGAGGTTGGGATTCAAGTGGTCTGGAGTGAGGACTGGGAATCTGTACTTACTAAACATTCATGGGACTAATACCATCAGCCTAGTCTGGAGACACTGTTCTAAGGGAGGGTGGTTTCTGGGAATTCCTGCTTAACAGAGGAGGAAATGCAGGATGCTAGAGTAACAGACCCCTGTCCTAGAGGGAGCCCAGGCAGACACGACTACAGATCCTTACATTTAGATGAGGGATCTGCATGAATCTTCAAATCCCAGCCAAAATCCCTTAACTTATGCGGTATTGAACCCCACAGACTAGCAGAGCATCTGTCTTGCACTTCAATAAATTGTATCTTATCAGTGGGGGATCAGTTCCTGAAACTAGTCCTCAACCTCAGGAAAAAAAAAAAAAAGGAAGAACTCCTATAACAGGCATAGGTGTTGTAGACCTATAGCTCCTTTCCGATATCCCAACATCAGCAGAGTGTGTTCATGCTGAAGTGAGAAGAGGTTAGGTCTTGACTGCACCTCCAGTGAGGAATCCATACATATGCAACCCAAACAGATAGGTAACACTTACTGAGCACTTATTATGCACCACAAGCTATTTTAAGCCTTTTCTGTATTAACTTATGTTATCCTCTCTAGACACAATGAGAAGATAACCTTATTTTATAGCTATGAAACTGAGGCACAGAAATTGTTATTTGTCCCAGATCACTAGTAAAATGCCCATATTAGTTATCTTTTGCTGCATAACAAATTACCAGTAATAGCCCCTTATTTGCAGTTTCACCTTCTGTGGCTTCAGGTGCCCATGGCCAACTGTGGTCCAAAAATACTAAATGGAAAGTTCCAGAGATAGGCAGTTCATAAGTCGTAAGTTACCTGTCTTTCTGAGTAGTGTAATGAAATCTGTCACTGTTCTGTCTGTCCTGCCTAGGATGTGAATCATCTGTCTGTTCAGCGTACAGTAAGATATTTAGATAGAGAGAGAGAGAGAGAAGGAGGGAGAGAGAAAGGCCACATGCACAAAGCTTTTATTACAGCATAATTGTTCTATTTATTATTCAGTTCAGTTCAGTCGCTCAGTCGTGTCCAACTTTGCGACCGTATGAATCGCAGCACACCAGGCCTCCCTGTCCATCACCAACTCCTAGAGTTCACTCAAACTCATGTCCATCGAGTTGGTGATGCCCTCCAGCATTCTTTTCTTACTGTGCTTAATTTATATATTAAATCTTATCATAAGTATCATATGCAGGAAAAAACATAGTACAGGTAGGGTTTAGCTCCATTCATGGTTTCAGGCAGTCACTGATGTAGCATGTATCCCCTGTGGATAAGGGGAGACTACTGCACTCCCAAATCTAGCCGCTTAAGACAACAAAATTATTTCACAGTTTCTGTGGGTCAGAAATCTAGGTGTTGCTTTGCTGGGTCCTCTTGCTCAGGATTCCTCAGAAGTCTCCACTCACGTTGTCCACTGGGGATGCCAGCCATCTCAAGGCTCAGCTAGAGGAGGCTCTGTTCCCAAGCTCACTCGTGTGGCTGTTGGCAGGATTCAGGTCCTTGGGCTTGAGGACTGAGGGTATATGAGACTTAGCATAGCACAGAACATGGCCCCTGGCTTCTATCAGGGCCAGCAAGAGAAAAAGCAGGAGAGGACGCCTGCTAGAATCTTTCTGTAATCCAGTGTTGGAAATGGCATCTCATCATGGTTGCCATAGTCTCCTTAGAAGAGAATCTAGGCTTTAAGTCCAGTCCTTGCTCAAGCGAAGGAAATTACACAGAGGAGTAAATATGCCAGCTGGCTGGAATCACTGGCAGTCATTTTAGAAGCTGCCTATCACCATGGCAGAAATCTAGGCAATGAAGTTCCTGGGCTGCCAGCCTAACACCAAGCTGTTTCACAAGATGCCGAAGAACGGTAAACACAGAACTCAGGAAAAGCATTACTCCTTTTGATGCAAGAAAGGAGACAGGATAAGGAGGAACATGTAGGTGGATGTAGCAATACTGATGATATTCCAGTTTTTAGGTAGGTATTTATGCTATACGGCTTACCCATAGATTACCCAGAGTATTAAAAATATTAAGTGACAAATTATTCAGATCAATTCAGTTCAGTCACTCAGTTGTGTCTGACTCTTTGTGACCCCATACATTGCAGCATGCCAGGCTTCCCTGTCCATCACCAATTCCCAGACCTTCCTCAAACTCACGTCCATCGAGTTGGTGATGCCATCCAACCACCTCATCCTCTGTCGTCCCCTTCTCATCCTGTCTTCAATTCTTCCCAGCATCAGGGTCTTTTCTAATGAGTCAACCCTTCACAGCAGGTGGCCAAAGTATTGGAGCTTCAGCTTCAGTCCTTCCAATGAACATTCAGGACTGATTTCCTTTAGGATGGACTGGTTTGATCTTCTTGCTGTCCAAGTGACTCTCAAGAGTCTTCTTCAACATCACAGTTCAAAAGCATCAATTCTTCAGCACTCAGCTTTCTTTATAGTCCAAATCTCACATCTATACATTACCACTGGAAAAACCATAGCTTTGACAGAGGGACCTTTGTCAGCAAAGTAACGTCTCTGCTTTTCAATATGCTGTCTAGGTTGGTCATAGCTTTTCTTCCAAGGAGCAAGCATCTTTTAATTTCATGGCTGCAGTCACCATCTGCCGTGATTTTGGAGCCCAGAAAAATAAAGTCTGTCACCGTTTCCCCATCTATTTGCCATGAAGTGATGGGACCAGATGCCATGATCTCAGTTTTCTGAATGTTGAGTTTTAAGCCAACTTGTTCACTCTCCTCTTTCACTTTCATCAAGAGACTCTTTCGTTCCTCTTCATTTTCTGCCTTAAGGGTGATGTCATCCACATATCTGAGGTTATTGATATTTCTCCTGCCAATCTTGATTCCAGCTTGTGCTTCACCCAGCCTGGCATTTCACATGATGTACTCTGCATATAAATTAAATAAGCAGGGTGACAATATACAGCCTTGATGTACTCCTTTCCCAGTTTTGGACCAGTCCATTGTTCCATGTCTGGTTCTAACTGTTGCTTCTTGACCTGCAGACAGATTTCTTAGCAGGCAGCTAAGGTGGTCTGGTATTCCCATCTTGTTAAGAACTGTCCAGTTTGTTATGATCCACACAGGTAAAGGCTTTAGTATAGTCGATAAAATAGAAAAAGATGTTTTTCTGGAATTCTCGTCCTTTTTCTATGATCCAATCCAATTTGATCTCTGGCTCAAATTATTATTATTGTTTTATACTTTACTTGTTTTTTTGTGGAAAGAGATAAGAACAAGAACTTAATCTGAAAAATCAAGCATTTGTGTATGCTTGAATTGGTAACATACGATGTGGATATCCAGTTGTCCCAGCTCCATTTGTTTAGTGTTCTTTCTCTATTGAACTGTCTTGTCAGTCTTGTTGAAAAGCAATTGATTAAAAATGTAAAAGTTTATTTCTAGATTCTCAATTTAATTCTCTCGATCTATCCTTATGCCAGTACACAGTGTCTTGATTGCAGTTCAATTTTGCAGCAATTTTTGAAGTTGAGGAGCCTGAGTTTTCCAACTTTTCTTTTTCTTTTCACAAGATTCTTGTGGCATTCTGGGTCCCTTTAATGTACTTATGAATTTGAAGATCGGTTTTTCTATTTCTGCCAAAAAAAAAAGTAAGTTAGGATTCTGATACAGGTTGTATTAAATCTGTAGATTGATTTTGTGGGTATTGCTCTCTTAATACGAATCCTTCTGATCCATGAACATGGAATGCCTTCACATTCATTTAGATCTTCTTTAATTTCTTTCAACCATGTTTTGTAGTTTTAAGTGTACAAGTCTTGTACCTTTTTTCTAAATTTTTTTCATGTTATTATAGTGTGAAATAGCAGTGCTATTGTAAATGGAATTGATTTGGTAAATGTTTCATAGTGTTTATTGCCAATGTATATAAATAAAGCATTTTTATAAATTAATCATCTGTGTTGCAATTAATTATTATTTTTGTGTTATTTTTAGTGGGTTCTTCGGACTTCTTATATATAAAACCATGCCATTCAAAAAAGAGATATTTTCACTTCTTCCTTTCCAGTATGGATGCTTTTATTTCTCTTTCTTGTCTAATAATACTGGCTGAAATCTTAGGAACTCCTTCCTCCCCCTTGCAATACATGTGGCAAGAATAGACATCATAATATTAGGAGAAAGGCACTCAGGCTTTTACTATTAAGTATGATGCTGTGGATTCTGTTAGATCCTTATAGCAAGTTGAAAATTTTTCCTTCTACTTAGAGTATCTTGAGTTTTTATTATTTTATTATGAAAAGGTATTCAGTTCAGTTCAGTTCAGTTGCTCAGTTGTGTCTGGCTCTTTGTGACCCCAGGGCAGCACACCAGGCTCCCCTGTCCATTACCAACTCCCAGAGCCTACTCAGGCTCATGTCCAGCGAGTCTGTGATTCCACCCAACCTTATCCTCTGTCGTCCCTTCTCTTCCTGCCTTCAATCCTTCCCAGCTTCAAATGAGTCAGTTCTTTGCATCAGGTGGCCAAAGTATTGGAGCTTCAGCTTTAGCATCAGTCCTTCCAATGAACATTCAGGACTGATTTCCTTCAGGATGGACTGGTTGGATCTCCTTGCAGTCCAAAGGACTCTCAAGAGTCTTCTCTAATACCACAATTCAAAAGCATCAGTTCTTTGGCGCTCAGCTTTCTTTAGAGTCCAACTCTTACATTCATACTTGACTATGGGAAAAATGATAGCTTTGACTAGATGGACCTTTGTTGGCAAAGTAATGTCTTTGCTTTTCAATATGCTGTCTAGGTTGGTCATAACTTTTCTTCCAAGGAGCAAGTGTCTTTTAATTTCATGGCTGCAGTCACTATCTGCAGTGATTTTGGAGCCCGGAAAATTAAAGTCTGTCACTCTTTCCATTGTTTCCGCATCTATTCACCATGAAGTGATGGGACTGGATGCCATGATCTTAGTTTTCTGAATGTTGAGTTTTAAGCCAGCTTTTTCACTCTCCTCTTTCACTTTGATCAAGAGGCTCTTTAGTTCTTTTTCACTTTCTGCCATAAGGGTGGTGTCATCCACATATCTAAGGTTATTGATATTTCTCCCTGCAATCTTGACTGCAGCTTATCCAACCCAGCATTTCTCATGATATACTCTGCATATAAGTTAGATAAGCAGGGTGACAATATACAGCCCTGATGTACTCATTTCCCGATTTGGAACCAGTCTGTTGTTCCATGTCTGGTTCTAACTGTTGCTTCTTGACCTGCAGACAGATTTCTCAGGAGGCAGGTCAGGTGGTCTGGTGTTCCCATCTCTTGAAGAATTTTCCAAAGTTTGTTGTGATCCACACAGTCAAAGGCTTTGCACTCATTAATAGAATAAATGCACAGTCAATAAAGCAGAAGTAGATGTTTTTCTGGAACTCTCTTGCTTTTTCAATGATCCAACGGATGTTGGCAATTTGATCTCTGGTTCCTCTGCCTTTTCTAAAACCAGCTTGAACATCTGGAAGTTCCCGGTTCACATACTATTGAAGCCTGGCTTGGAGAATTTTGAGCATTACTTTGCTAGCGGTGATATGAGTGCAATTGTACGGTAGTTTCAATACCTTATTGAAAAGGTATTGGATTCTGTCAAATGATTTTTCTGCATCTTTTGAAATTATCTTTTTTTCATTTATTCTATTAATGTGGTATATTATTCAAATCATTATGAATTGATTTTCAGATATTAAGCCAATTTGCTTTCCTGGGATAAGTCTCATTTTTTTATTGCATATAATACCTTTCACATGTTGTTGTAATCAGTTTGTTAGTATTTTGTTACCTATTTGTCCAAATATATTGTTTATATTGGTATAGTTTTCTAGTGGAGTTTTTGTTTTGTTTTGATATCAGAGTAATAATGACCTCATAGAATGAATTGAAAAGTCTTCTTCTATTTTTTGGAAGACTTTATGAAGGATTGGTATTGATTCTTTGAGTTTTGGTAGAACTTACTGGTGTATTATTTGGGCCTGGGCTTTTGCTTGTGGGAAGTTTTAAAATTACTAATTCAATTTCTTTACTTGTTGCAAGTATATTCAGATTTTCTATGTCTTCTTGGATCAGTTTTGGTAATTTGTGTTTTTCTAAGAAGTTCCTATTTCATCTGTTTTATCTGATATGTTAGTATACAGTTATTCATAGTATTCCTTTATAATTCTTTCTATTTCTATAAGGTCAGTAGTGATGTTCTCATTTTAGTATTAACTATCTTCTCCTTTTTTCTTGGTCACTGTAGCTAAAAGTTTGCCAATTTTGTTAGTCTTTTTAAAGAACCAAATTTTGGTTTTTATTTTCTACACTGTTTTTCTATTCTTTATTTCATTTTTTCCCCTGCTCTAATCTTTATTATTTCTTTCCTTCTGCTTATAAAAAGGGATTTAGCTTACTCTTATTTTCCTAGTTGAAAGGCTAGGTTATTGACTTGCATTCTTTCTTATTTTTTTAAAAATAGGTGTTTACAGCTGTAAATTTCCCTTAGAGCACTGTCATACATTTCATAAGTTTTGATATGTTGTGTATTTGTTTTCATTCATCTCAAAGTATTTTCTAATTTTCCTTATAATTCCTTCTTTGCCCCACTGGTTAAATAGTGGTATTTTGTTTAATCTCCACATATTTGTAAACTTCCCATGTTTCCTTCTGATACTGATTTCTAATTTAATTCCTTATTTAGGCTTGTTTTGTTCATAGAATAAGGCCTATCCTAGAGAAAGTTCCATGTGTTTGTAAGTAGAATGTGTATTCTGCTGCCATTAGGTTGAGAGGTTTATAGACGTCTTTTAGTCCTAGTTGGTGTATAGCATTGTCCAAGTCTTCTGTTTTCTTCTTCTATTTTTGTGACCTGTCCTCTGTGCAGAATCAACCAGAATATCATTTCTGCAACCTGGGGCTGTGGAGAGGGATGAGAAAAACCAGTAGCCTGCCCCTGCGAAGATGAAACAGAAGTTCCACTGGCAGCTGGAAGGAGAGAGAAGCTTCTTGTTGGCCATGGTGACTTGGAACAGAGCTTCTGTAACGTGCACCTGGGGTAGGGAACAATGGAGTGAGGCGTGGCTCAAATGCCATGGGCGCCCGCTGCTCCTGCTGAGGTGTAGCAGATTTCCTGGGATGAATGCTTCTCCCATCGCTGTGCACCCTTAGGACAATTTCTAGAGACTTTAAATACTTTTTAATACATAATTTTCACCAATTAAATAGTTATTTTGCTGGACAGAGAGTCTGCCAAGCTCCTTCTGCACATTTCAGGAAATCTTGCCCCTCCACGTAAATCTTTAAAACAATAAATAGGACCAGGCATAGCTTGCTTGGGTTGAAACCCGACCCAGCAGTTCTTGACTATTGAGGTTGCCGTGACCAGAAAGGAAGAAAAACAAGACACAGTCCTTGGCAGCACCAAATTATAAAGAAATAGAAGTTGGCTGCTGAGTGGCCACATATTTGCCTTTCACTTCTCTGAGAAATCAATCTCATTACTCAGCAACTCAAAATTATGGCAGCAATAAAAGTGCAATTGCATTTGTGCTAAGGCCTAACCTAGCCCAGTGCTTTGGATTGCTTTATAAGCTTAGTGGGCAAATGCCAAGGCAGGAGGTTGATTAGCAAGAAGCCATTGATTTAAAAAAAAGAAAATCGAATTATGTAGTTAAAAGGGAAAGTGGAAGTTGGTAGAAATGAAGAAGTGACATTCCCAAACTGACTGCCTCTAGTCGGAAGAAGACCTAGTGATTGGTGGGCTCATAAAGACCAAGGAGGTCTCAGTTCCAGAGACCCATCATGTTCACTGGGCAAGGGGATTCGCTTGATGGTGGTGTGATCAGAAGCTCAAGGGTGTCACCCCAACCAGGCAAGGATGTGCCAGATAGAGCAGTCTCAGCAGGTGTTTTGCTTTAGGAAGATCTGGTTGCTAGACACCCCGTGCACCTCCATTCCTGTAGTCTTGGGAAAATGGGTGCTGAGGCACAGGACAGATCCCCAGTGTCCACAGCGCATAAGATCAGAATGGAGCCAAACACCAAGACTGACAAGATGAATCTTGAACAGCAGGCTACAGGCTACTTAAATTCTCCCAAGTACCAGATGGCTGGGTTCTGAGCCTGGGGTGTAGCTAAATCTGCGGTAGAAGCTGATTGGCTATAGCTGCCTATTGGCTATAGGCATTTGAGACTCTTGGAGATAGAGAATTATGTAGGAGAATACAGCTCTCCTTTCTTGGCAAATCAGGTAATAATAATAATCCTAGAAATAATGGTAGCAATGACAGGAGCAGCACCTCATATCACTTATAATGTGCCAGGCTCTCCTTCTAAGTATAAATTTAATCTTTAGGAAAACCTCAGGAAGTAAGTAATATTATTACCCCCATTTTAGAGATGAGAAATCTAGAGTCATAGATCATTTAAGTAATTGGGCCTGCATTTCACTCTTAGCACATATTGGGGTCAGGATTCAAACCCAAGCATCTGCTCTGTGGTCCATGTCTTCCTGTTGCATCTATTACATCAGATCATCTCTTAACCATTTTCAGTTCAGTCGCTCAGTCATGTCTGACTCTTTGTGACCCTATAGACAGCAGCACACCAGGTTTCCTTGCCCATCACCAACTCATCAACTTAACCTTTTTATTCATCCCTAAATGGAAAGAACAATAGACACCTCATCAGAATGTAAGGATGATTAAATACCTGTGGGAGTACATGTAAACCAGAAATTATGGTCCCTATGTTCATGATTTGTGATTGCAACAATTCCCAGGCTGCCTTCAAATACAACCCTTCTGCCTGCTTCTTTTAATAACTGAAAATGAGCTGAAGGCAGAAGGCATTCTCTCTGTAGCCATGTTTTATTGCTTAAGCTGGATAGGGCACACAGGTATTCATTGCATTGTTCTTTATACCTTTTGCTTACCTTAAAATAGGCTAAAAAATAAAATGAGTGTCTGTCTGGTGGGCTGAGAGAGTGGACATCAAAATAAGTAACTCTAGAGTGGTCTTAAGATAAACTTTGTTGACTTGGACAATATGGCTTTTGGACCATTGCAGCTTTCTAGATGGGACTTCCCTGGTGGCCTAGAAGTAAAGAATCCTCCTGAAATGCAGGAGATGTAGGTTTGATCCCTGCATCGGGAAGATCCCCTGGAGGAGGGCATGGCAACCCACTCCAGTATTCTTGCCTGGAGAATCCCACGGATGGAGGAGCCTGGGGGGGCTATATTCCATAGGGTCGCACAGAGTTGGGCACGACTAAAGTGACTTAGCGGGCACAGCTTTCTGGACACTGAACACATATGAGAGCAAATGTTCCAGGAAGGGAAATTTCTATATTGATAAAAGGGAAGCCAGAAGGAAAAGACAGAAACGTAGGAAGAAAATTAACCAGAGTACCGTGTGTTAGAAAAAATAAGAAAGGAGGCTGGGGGAAGCAGCATGGGGCTAACCCTGTCAATGACCATAAAGAGGCTGAGAAGTGTGATGAGACTCTGTGCTGATCTTCCAAGGGGCAGCTTCAGAACTTGTTCATAATTAATGTGCTGCCTCACTCTACAAAAGATCTGAGACATTTGTCTACAACATACATATTCAATTGTTTTTTAGTGAAGGATGGATACCAAGAAAATCGAGGACCAAGTCTGAGCAAACTCCAGGAGACACTGAAGGACAGAGAGGCCCGGCATGCTGCAGACCACGGGGTCGCAGAGTCAGACACGACTTAGAGACTGAACAACAGCAAAACACAATAGCCGCAAAGTCTGACTCAGCGTCGTATTGTGATTTATAATACGAAATATTCATTTGGCCTTTGTCCCCATTTCTGGCACAGAGCTCCTAAACCTTTGGAATTTCCTAAGTGCTGAGAGAGAAAAAAAGTGCTCTTTTGTTATGTTAATGAGGCGAATTGGACTGCATGGAAGGATAGGATTCATTGGTTGATTAGATAATCAACAAGGTGATCAGAATGTGGGAAGTTTTAGCCCCACTCACCTGACCTCTGGAAGGAGAGAGGGGCTGGAGGTGGAATCAATCGCCAATGGCCAATGATTTAATCAATCATGCTTCTGTAATGAAGTCTCTGTAAAAACGCACAGGGCAGGTTTGGAGAGCTTCCAGGTTGGTGAATTGTGTTGATGTTCTGAGAGTGGTGTGTTCAGAGAGGGCATGGAAACTCTGTGCCCCTTCCCATGTGCTTTGCCCTGTGGATCTCTTCCATCTGGCTGTTCCCGAGTAGCAGCCTTTTATAATAAATCAGTAACCTAGTAAATAAAATGTTTCTCTGAGTTCTGTGAGCCACTCTAGCAAATTGATTGAACCCTACCAGGGAGGCTGGCTTTCCCAGGTGGTGCTGGTGGTAAGAACCTGCCTGCCAATACAGGAGATGCAAGAGACTCGGGTTCAATCCCTGGGTTGGGAAGATCCCTTGGATGAGGGCATGGCAAACCCACTCCAGTATTCTTGCTCTGAGAATCCCATGGACAGAAGAACCTGGCGGGCTATAGTCCACAGTGTCAAAAAGAGTTGGACACGATTGAAGGAACTTAGCATGCATGCAGCGAGGGGGGCGTTGAAACCTCCAGCCTATAGCTCGTCAGTTGGAAGCAGAGCTAACAACCTGGACTCGTGATTGGCATCAGGGCTGGGGGCAGTTTTGTAGGACTGAGCCCTTAACCTGGGGAATCTGCTGCTACCACTTGGTAGATAATGTCAAAACTCAGTGGAACTGTAGGACAGATCACTGTATTCCAGAATGGCTTGCTGGTGTGGGAAAAACCCACACCCTGGAATTGGGAGCAGAACCATACTTAGCTTCCCAGAAGTCTGGGCAAAAAGTCAAATATGGAAGGTACAAAGCTCAGATATCAGGAAGAGGGCCACAGTCCAGTTCCTTAGGAGAAGAATGGTTTCTCACCGCCCCCACCGCCCCCAGCCCTTCGCTAGCTTTAGTCTTTGATACCTTGGTATACTTGGAAGTAGAAAAGGGCTACTTTAAATTGGCTTTGAAGATGGGACAAACATTTCACAGTTAATATTTATAACAGAACTTTGTTGTACTGCTCCTTAAAAAGTGAAAGCAAAAATTATTAAAAAAACAAGTTAATTTTATTGTACACTTAACAAAATTGGATTTCCACATGCAACCATCAGTCTGCTCGTTGAACGAACACAGTAAAGCAAGGACTGACTTTTTTGGTGGAATTTTCCCAACAGAAGTATATGGTAGAATGAAATGACATTCTCAAATTCATGTTTGACTTTTGCAGCATGATCATAAAAGTGTTATTTTTTTGCAAAAACTCTTTGAGGACTTTATCAATTTTCTAGAGAGCCTCTCTTATTCCTTTGATATTCAAACTGATCTTTTCAAAGTCTTCATGGTATCATCATCCTGGCTGTTTTCCTCTCTTCAGCTGTTAACTGCTCTAAGGCTCCCCAATACGCATTCCTCAAACCCTTTGCACGTGAAGCCAGCAGTTCCTCAACCTCACTCTCGTAGACTTTATGAAATCCTGCCTCCTTTCTCTGTAATATTTGCAATTATACTTTGCAATCACTTTCCATTGTGTTCCTAGGATATTGATCCTCTGTCAACCAGGGAAAGGTTGAACAACAAAAATGTTGATAGAAAAGGAAGGGATGGACCCTTGTGTGAATGTGGGATGAATATTAAACAGAGAGGACTAATATTATAAGTGGAGATTTTTGCTTCTGTAGGTAAACTCGTAACTGTAGGAGTTCCAATAATGAATACTTAAATGAAGGAAAATCCTGTTTTAAAGTATTTCTCACATGCCCCTTACAAAGAGCACCACAAAGTTAATAAAGCGGGAAATGATATGCTTAGGGCAGGTGTGCTGCAAAACTGGTGGCTGTTTCTTATAACCCCTTCTGATGAAATCTGGGAAAGAACATCCAAACCCAGCTCAGGGGAGGTGATTCTGTGAGTGTGAGGGGCTGACTTGATCTGACCCAACATGTGCTTTGCCTACCTTCAGTATCTGTTAACTGTGTATCAAGTGACCCCAAACTTATCAGTTTGAAAACAACAAACATTTATTGTCTCATGATTTCTGTGGGTCAGAAATCCAGGAGCAGCTTAGCTGTGGGTCAGCCAGGGTTGCAGTCATCTGACGATCGCCTGGGCCTGGGGGAGGGTGTCTGTTTCTGAGCTCACTCATGTATATGTTGGCAGGAAGTTTTTACTGCAAGATTTCTTATGACATGGCTTCCTGCAGAGCGAGAGATACAAGAGAGCAAGAGAGAGAAAATGATCAAGGCTGAAGCCACTGTGTCTTTATAAGCTGATCTTGGAAGTGGTGTGCCACCATTTCTGCAGCATTCTATCAAACGCCCTGGTGCAACATGGGAGGTGGCTGTGCAAGGGTGTGAACACCAGGGTGGGGTTGTAATTGGGGGAGATCTGGGCAGCAGGTTACAGTGCGGTCCCTTGGCTGATTGATTTTGAGGGAGAAGCAGCTTTAACATAACAGAGGACTAAGAAGGGACAAGAGGTTGAGAAGAGGGGAAAGGAGGGAACAGACAGAAATAACTTTTGGAGTCAGGGGTATGAATGCTGTGGCATGGCTGCCCAGTACAGTTACACTGGTTGTGCACTGCACAATTTTAGGAGGTTCTATTGACATAGATCATCTAGAGCCCTGAATGGAGGTGAGCACAGCCTTTTTCCTGCAGACATTTGACATGGAAAGGGCTTCATTATATGATGTCTTCATCATGCAGAAATGACCTAAATGTGTCTGGAAGCTAGGTTTGTAGAAACACATTCTGTGTGTCCCCTTCATGGGCCGTAGCCTCATCATGGCGAAGGGGCTTGCATAACTCAATGAAGCTATGAAGTGACAGTCCCATCACTTCATGGCAAATAAAAGGGGGAAAAGTGGAAGCAGTGACAGATTTTATTTCCTTGAGCTCTCAAACCACTGTGGACAGTGACTGCAGCCATGAAATGAAAAGATGCTTGCTCCTTGGAAGGAGAGCTATGACAAACCTAGACAGCATGTTAAAAAGCAGAGACATCACTTTGCCAACAAAAGTCTGTATACTCAAAAATATGGTTTTTCCAATAGTCGTGTACAAATGTGAGAGTTGGATCCTAAAGAGGGTTGAGTGCCGAAGATGGATGCTTTCGAATTGCGGTGCTGGAGAAGACTCTTGAGAGCCCCTTGGACAGCAAGGAGATCAAACCAGTCAATCCTAAAGGGAATCAACGCTGAATATTCATTGGAAGGATCGATACTGAAGCTCCAACACTGTGGCCATGTGATGTGAAGAGCCGACTCATTGGGAAAAAGACCCTGATGCTGGGAAGGACTGAAGACAAAGGAGAAGTGGGTAGCAGAAGATGAGATGGCTAGACAGCATCACTGACTCAATGGACATGAATCTGAGCAAACTCCAGGAGATAGCAAAGGACAGGGAAGCCTGGTGTGCTGCAGTTTCATGGGGTTGCAAAGAGTTGGATGTGACTTGGTGACTGAACAACAAAAACAAATTTTTTGTGTATATCAGGTGGGAGGTGACTGCTCAGCGGAGGGGAGTAGATGTCTAACAGGCATCTGTGAGCTCTTGGCTCTGGAGTGACATTCCCTTCTGCTGAAGGAACTAGCGGAGGTGGGTATTATGGGGGTGTCACAGGAGATCCTGGCTCCGTTTAGGGGTGGCAGCATGACTTGCTAAGCAGAAACAGCAGTGAGGCAGAACTGCTTTTTTTCCCCTTCTTCTTCTTAGTGTCTGCAATTCCATTTACACCTCTGTCAAAAACGAGGGTTGACAGGGACACGATGGCTTTGGAATAAGCCCCAGAGCTTCATAGAAAGGAAGTCAGCAAATATCAAGTTCTATTTCTGGCATCATCAATGACTTTCTATGTTGCTCTGTGTGATGGGCTGAATTGTGTTCCCCCTCTTGAAATCCATATGTTGAAGTCCCAACTCCCCAGGACCTGAGAATGTGACTATATTTGGGGAGAGTCTTTAAAGGAGTGAATCAGTTAAAATGAGGTCATTAGGGTGGGCCAAAACACATGTGACTGGTGTCCTTATAAGAAGAGGAGACGAAGACACAGATATGTGCAGAAGCAAGACCATGTGAAGGCCCAGGGAGAAGACGGTGATGCACAGGCTCATGAAAGAACCTCGGAAGGGACTAACCCTGTGGACACCATGATCCTGGACTGGCAGCCTCCAGAACTGTGAGGAAATAAATGAATGCTGTCGAAGCCACCCTTTCTGTGACACTTTGTTACGGCAACCACAGGAAACTCTGGACAAGTCTTTCTTCTCTCTGTGTCCTGTTCTTGTGATGCTTAAATTGATAACTCTGGGTCGCTGGTGCTTGTACATAGTACATATTGCACAGATGAATGTTGCTGACCATATAGTGCTTTTGTGCAGATTAATAAAAGATGCCTCTTCTTACCAGATGCAGCCCTCCATGGGGGTGCTTGACGTGGTGAGGGGAGTGTGGCTGAGATTTCAGTGCTCTGTCAACCCTAGGCTGGGTGTGCTTGCACTGGGTACAACCTGCGTTTGCACACGGCGAGCCTGCCCGTGCAAGAAGCTCTGGGTCCTCAGGATGCAGGGAAGGATGGAGGCTCTGGCTGCAGAAACCAAGCATACAGCTCTTCTCAAGGGGAAAGGTTGAGATGATGTCGTTTTCTCATCACTGCCCTTTTTTTTTAACGGCAAACTCAGTGGAAAACTTCTGCAAATCATGCATTAAACTTTTAAATTTACAAGATACTTTGCAAGTCTACTGTACCTTAATAACATAACACACCAAAAGGTTGGAAAGAGCTCCTTTAAAATGTTTTTATGAATTCATGGCTCTGTACTCACTGTCTCATTCTCATTCTCAACCACAGAAACTTACAAACCCAGGAATTTACATATTCATATATAGAGAAATGCCACTTAGCTCTATATATAAATACATTTTTATATCACTTTGAGGAAATTTGTAGGCCTGGCTACCTTGTCACAGTTTATTGAATATTTGGTTAGATGAAACTGGCTCTTCCTTGACAAATTTTTTCATTCTGAGCCAAAACCTTGGGAGAGGTCATAATTCTCTTCCCCTTCACATGGTTCTCTCAAGGAAGCTCAGGAGAGCTGGAGGAGTTGGGGAAATGGAGACAGGTGGACTGAATTTGGGCCTAGCATGGCCACTGGGGTCTGGAGCATGGAGCTAAGACGCATGTACAGTATCTGTAGCGCTGGTCCTGGGGCTTTCTTTAGAAATAGGAGGCTACACTGCGTGTGCTGGGGAAGCAACAACCCTGGGAGCAGCCTTCCACCAATGACGAATGTGGATTCCTCTGTAAAAACCCCCCAGTTACTTTGTTGGGGGTGTGAGGATAAATCCGAGGCATGTGTTTTACAGCATTCCCCGGAGTTTCCTCATGGGATTAAGCTGTGGTCCCCCACTGCGGGAGCTGGCTTATTAATGCAGACATTTTGGCTGCCTTCCTCTCTCTGGATCATTTCCCATTTCCATAAAGCATTCCTGGTGCCCCTAGATAAGTTATTAGCACTTGAATCCTGTCTCAGGGTCTGCTTCTAGGGGAGCCTAAACCATATCCCCCTCCATATTATAAAAGACTCCGCTTCAGACTTTGGGTAGAGCCAGCTAATTGCTCAAAGAACTTGGCCAGAGGGGCTCCTGCTACTAGTCGTGGTCATAGCTACATGTAAGTTTCACCTCCTGAAACATATCCAGTATGTTTTGCAACAATCCTGTGGAGGAGATATTTTCATTCCACATACAAATTCTTGAGGTAGGAAGAGCAGTCAAGTCCAGGAAGTGGAGGGATGGGAAGGGAATTGGAAGCTAATGCATGCCTATTACATTCTAGACTCTTTAAATACTTTTAAAAAATGTTTAATTTCAAGTGAACAGAAAAGTCACAAAGATAAAACATTCTGTTAAGTTTACTGCCTCATTTTCTTCTTGCAAAGCCATGACATAGATTGATACAGAAGTATCAATGTGCGTATATGCATGGCTTGGTGCACATGCATATATTTCCTAGCTCTGATAAGAGGACCTGTAAACAATGACACTTCGGTGACAGTAAGCACGGGTAATGCTCAGATCTTGGTCTCTAAACACCTCTCCCCATTAAAAGGAACTAGGGATCCTAGAAGAAGTGGTTGATTCCAGAAGTGAGGAATGGAGAATACAAGACGAGCTTAGAACATCTGGAGGCTTGCTGAAAGAAGATAGGAGCCAAGCTGATGAAGCCCCCAGTGGCTAAAGCTGGAACAGTCTGAGCAATCAAAAATAATGCTGGTATTTTAATTGAAAGAAAAACAACAACCGTATAATATGGATATAATTATTCCCAGTTTATAAATTTTAGAGGTACTGGAAAAGCAGAGATTCAAACTCAGGTTCACATAACACCGAAACTGCATTCTCCACACCTTCCCCACTTGGCAAGGCAAGCAGACTCTCCCACTGCACTCAGTCCTGCTTTGAGCTGAACAACACTAACTTTCACCCAAATGAGAGTATGTTCTGCTTTCTTTCTCCATCTTCCCACCTTTCCATCAAAACCTGAAGTCCTACAGACCTCACAGCAACTTTCTCCCTGAGTCAGTTTTGGTTTTCCTGTTAGCTTAAATCAGAGGTCACCTGGCGTAAGCATTAACAACAACCTCCCTTTTCAAAAGTCCACTGATGTTTCAGGTGCTTTAGAGCAACTCTTGCTTTCCAGTCCACAACTCAGATAAAGTCTCAGGTCCTTCCTGGGGAATTCTGGGGCATGGGAGGGAGTAAAAATAAGAACAAGAGAGGGCAAAGGGGCGGCACTTGACATTCCATTCTTAATTACCCCTCTGTACTTTGATGCCTTCCTTGATAGCATGGGTTCCAGATTCGTCGTTTGTTCACATTTCCTGGGGGGCAGAGGAGAGAGCCTAGCACTCCACACTGCTATAAAAATAATGAAGGTGATAAATGGCCTGTAACAGCAAGGAAGGGAAGAAAAGGCATTTCTTTGCCTCTTTGCCTTGGCTGTAGATAAATTGCATCTGTCGTGGCTAGGGCTGTGGAGCCTTAACTGTGATGTAGTTGGGGTGGCTATCTGCCAGACCCTCCCTCCCTCGATAGCAAGGAAACTGCCCCAGCTGGCTAATTTTAAAAGGAAAGAAAAAGGAAGTAGGGGGATCAGTGTGTCTATCAGTTAAAAGCTCTGACTCTCCAGGTTCTCAGGACCTTCAGCTCCACATGGGAGCAGCTTCCTTCTTGAGAGCAGAACCCACCTGTGTGCTCACAGAGCATCTGTCCATCATTGCACTCACGGCTGACTGTTCAGATGGGTTGAATGCAGACGGGTCCAGAGGCAGAGGCATGGATGAAATGACCTCGGACAGGCTCGTTACCACTTCAAGTTTTTAAAAAAGGAATTCTGTTTATTTATTTAACTTATGGCTGCACTAGCTCTTCGTGGTTGCTCCTGGGCTCTCGTCGCTGTGCACAGGCTTTCTCTAGCTGCGGGCAGCGAGGGCGGCTCTCCGTTCCAGGGCGCGTGCTTCTCATTGCACTGGCTTCCGCTGTTGCATAGCACCGGCTCTAGAGCCAATGCGCCCAGTAGCTGTGGCTTATGGTTTAGTTGCCCTGCATGTGGGATCTTCTCGGACCAGGGATTGAACTCATGTCCCCTGAACTGGCAGGTGGATTCTTGACCACTGGACCACCAGGGAAGTTCCTCAAGTTTTTTTTTTTTTCAAACAACTTTATTGAAGTATAATTGACATACAAAAAATTGCATATATTTAATGTAACATGACTTGATAAATTTGGACATATGCCTATACCTATGATACCAAAATCACAATCAAATTACACCCGTTACCTCCAAAAGCTTCCTTGTGCCCCTTTGCTTTTTTTTGTGATAAGAACAGTTAACATGAGATCTATCTTTTTTACTTTTTAAATATACAATACCATATTGTTAGCTACGGGCTCTACATTATACAGCAGACCTCTACAACTTCTTCGTCTTCTCTAACTGAAACTATACTCAATGAGCAACTTCCCATTTTCCCCTCCTCCCCTCCCCACTCTGTCAACCACCAATCTATTTTCTGCTTCTGTAAGTTTGGCTACTTTAAGTTCCCCATGCATGTGAAACTGGCTTATAATAGTTCCTTTCTGTGATTGATTTATTCCACTTGGCATAGTGTCTGCAAGGTCCATTTATGTTATCACAAGTGGTACCATTTGCCTTTTTTAAAGGTTAAGTAATATTCCACTGGATGTATCTTTTCTTTCGCTCTTTGTCTGGTGACGGACACTGGGTTGTTTCCACACCTTGGTTACTGTGTAGGAAGCTGCATGAACACAAGAGTGCAAAGAAATCATTCAAATGAACTACAGGTATATGAAAAGGTGCTGAACATCGGTAATCATCAGAGAAATGTAACTGAAAACCACAATGAGACATCACTCACACTTGTTAGGATCGCTATTATTTAAAAAATCAAAATATAACAAGTGTTGGCAAGGCTGTGGAGAAATTGGAACACTTGTACACTGTTGGTGGGCATGCAAAATGGTACAGCAGCTATGAAAAGAGTATGGAGGTTTCTTCCAATTAAAAATAGAACTACCCTATGATCCAGCAATCTCAGTTCTTAGTACATATCCAAAAGGACTGAAGTCAGAATCTTGGTTTTTGATTTCTGGCTCCAAATCAGTCTGTGATAAAGCTCTGCTGTGTCAGATTGTAAAGGCAGTGGTCATGTCAGCTGCTTCTGCTGGTCATGCTTTTAGTTAGGTCAAAACCTGGGAGTCACTCTAGCCTTCTCCCTCTTTACTATTCCCTGTGTCCAACAGGATCCCTGTCTGGATGCTTCTCTCTTTAACAACTCCTGCCTGTGCCTCTTCTTTCCTCCCAGGGCTCCTGCCTTAGGGGAGCCGCCTCCTCCCTGCCCTAATCTAACGCCAGGGCTTCCTGGTGGTCCCTGTGCCTCTACTCTCATCCTTTTCAGTGCATCCTCTAGACTGCAGCAGCAGTGAGCACACGTCTCGGTACAAATCTCCTCCAATTAAAACCTTTCCATAGCCTCCAGTGTCACGAAGATAAAACCCACCTTCTGCCGCATAGCATTCACAGTCTTGCATGATCTGGACCCTACTTATCTCTCCAGCCTGGTCTCTCCCTGGTTGCTTTGCAACCAGGAAACCCCCAACCCTCCTTGCTGCTGCTGCCACTGCTAAGTCGCTTCAGTCGTGTCCGACTCTGTGCGACCCCAGAGACGGCAGCCCACCAGGCTCCACTGTCCCTGGGATTCTCCAGGCAAGAACACTGGAGTGGGTCGCCATTTCCTTCTCCAATGCATGAAAGTGAAAAGTGAAAGTGAAGTCGCTCAGTCGTGTCCGACTCATAGCGACCTCAGGGACTGCAGCCTACCAGGCTCCTCCACCCATGGGATTTTCCAGGCAAGGGTACTGGAGTGGCAATGAGATGCTCAAACATGCTTCCGTCTTCTTCTCTTGAGTCAATCCTACTTGTTGTCAGTGCCTCCACTTCAGCATCACCTCCTCTGGGAAGCCCTCCTAAAGTTAGATTAAGAAGACTTCCTCTGCCATCACATGGAAACCTCTTTCTGTTACCCATCTTGCAGTCTCACCAGATTCCTTGATAATAAGGGTCATGTTGGACAGGGAGGCCTGGCGTGCTGCGATTCATGGGGTCGCAAAGAGTCGGACACGACTGAGTGACTGAACTGAACTGAACTGAACTACCTACCAGACACTGTTTTAGCACAGGAGCTGAATAGTCAAATCTTCACACCCACCCACTGTTTAGCACTTTCATTTTACAGATGATGATGCCAAGGTGCAGAACAGGTAAGCAACTTTACCAAGATTATAGGCGACAAAGCCAGGCTTGAAGCTAGCCCATGGTTTTGACCATTAGGCTGTACCATGTATATTTAAGTGAATAGCAGAGTCTTCCTTTCTGGCAATTTTGCAGTTTTCCTTTGAGCAACTGGGCTGAGCCCCTGTGGCTGTAATCAGAATTTTGTGAGTTGCACTTGGACTGGGAGGACAAAGGGAGGGAGGGGCCAGTTATGTCTTGAAGGCAGACTGCCTGTTTTTGTAAATAAACTTTTATTAGGACACAGCCACACCCCTTCATTTACATATTGTCTCTAGCAGCTCTGGTTCTACAATGGCAGAACCAGCTTGTGAGCTGTTATGAGAGACCTCATGGCTTGCAAACCCTAAAATATTGCTAGTACTATCGGGTTCTTTAACAAAAGGCTGGCAGACCCCCATCAGAGAAGCCCATACAGCTATTAAGTGGCAGAGCTGGCTGGGAGATGAAAACCTTTTAGACTCCAAAGCTTGTGCTTGGACATTTCCAAGGTGTGTCCCCTGCAACCAAGTGCTGGGATAACCACAGAGGCAACCTGCACTGAGAGGCAAGGGCCCAGGAGGAGTGCCGTCAGCAGTATTGCCCCTTCTTCATTCCCCCACTTCTCTGTGTTTTCTCCTCCCTGCCTGGTGTCTGGTCTTAGCTGAGGATGTGGTCTATAGAGCTCATGGCTTCAGCATCAGAATTTCCATCCCCTTCTCAAGCTCCTTCTGCAAGAACCAGTCTGCCGCCTTTTGCCTGGTGCCAGCTCGCTCCCTCTAGGCAGGTGCCAAGAATGAAAGTTCACATTTCCTCCATCCGGCTTCCTGGTTTCCTCTCCCAGGGGCCCATCGCTCCAGACTGGTCTCAGTGCCACAGATGGAGTTGGTTATAAAAGTGCATCACTAAATGGAATTGGGGAAGAATAAAATCCCCATCATGGAGCAGAGCTGAGCTGTGTGTGTGTGTGTGTGTGTGTGTGTGTGTGTGTGTGTAGATGGGGTGCTGGAGGATGGGACTGAGAGGTGGGCTTTTCAGAGAGAGAGAGAGAGGACAAAGGCCCCAGGGAGGGAGGGTTTCATGGGGCTGTCAGCAGCAAGAAGGGTGATTTAAAATCAATTTCCTGGCCAAGAAGAATCACTCTTGCCAGGGTGAAATATAATGTGAAACAGGAAAGAAAGGCAAGCTTGGGCCCTGCCATGATGTGCCTCAGGCCCTCCTGCTTATGAAGCAAATAAATAACCTTCTCCACAGGCCGCCAGGCCAGCTCCGTTATCAGAGCTGGGACAGATGCTAGGCATGACCAGCTCTAGTTGCCAGGCTGGGACGTCAGACTCAAGAGGGACACGTGGCCCCCAAGGGCTGCCCTGGCTCTGTATGTGAATGACTTTAGCTTCAAGCATCTTGGGTACCAGACTCATTGTGAACTTGCCCTTTGGTCTCTAGTCATGAGATGAGAATTCTTCTGGTAGAAAATGACAGAAACCCAATTTGATTTAGTCTAGAATCCAACGGGCTGTACTGACTCCAGTTATCACATGTCAGGCCAAGCAAATGGGCAGAGTCGAGTGTCAGGCACTCACACGCTGCAGGACAAGACTGTTTCTCTCAGTGTCACCTGAATTCTCCCATGTGGGCTTTCTCCACCAGGGACCACCACAGGGACCGCTGGCCACTCTCGGACTCACAAACCCAGGTTTCAACACTGAGAGGAAAAGCTTATATTCCCTTGGTTCTAACTTGAGAAACCCCAGAGGAGGGCTCTGATTGGCTGAGCAGAGACTCTGGGCTCAAAAAGAGGGTACATGGTTCCCAGAAGAAAGAAGAGTCTGAACACATAAACTGTGATGTGTGCCACAATGTCTGAGCTCTTGCCTTAGTCCCTGGCTGCCTCTGCTCCCAGCAACCATGTGCTGCCCTTGGAGCTTGGAGGTGTTGTCTACAGCCCTTGCCTCTGTGTCTCTACTCCTCATTTTTCTCCTCTGCACCTTGCAGTCCCACTCTGGTCCTTCCACATCATGGAAAATCTCTCTTGAAGGTTATGATGAGATAATCATTAGCCAAAGTCCACAGTCTCATCCCATTCTCTTGACTTCCCTGCAGGATCTATGTGGTTATTTGCCACCTGCAGCTTTAGGACATTCTCCCATCTTGTATCTGAGAAAGTGTACTCTCCACCCACCTTCTGACTGCTCCCTTTCAGTTCTTTCTCCAACCCTTCTTCGTAAGCCAATCCCATAATGAGGAGTTTTCTCCAAGAACTGCTCTTTTATTTTCTTCATCTCATCAGCCTCCTTTGATAATTTCAGTTAGTCTCAGAGGAACATTAAAACAAGCCTAGTGAATAGAGAAAGGAAGGTGATATTCCTGTAGACCCCTGGAGGAGGGCATGGCAACCCACTCCAGCGTTCTTGCCTGGAGAATCCTGAGTGGAGGAGCCTGGCGGGCTACAGTCCACAGGGTCACAAAGAGTCGGACACGACTGAGTGACTGAGAATGCGTGCACAGAAATATTTAACCTGCACAGAAGAAACACATTAGGACTCAAGAGGGCTCTTCAAGAGAGCTGTCTGTTTCATCATTGGTTGGGAGAGCAAGCCAGAGCAAGCCCAGAAGGGACAGGTTGACTGATTTCATCTCTGAGCACCCAGGGCTAGCCCAGGTTTTAGCACTGGGCTTAGGACTTCCCTGGTGGCTCAGATGATAAAGCATCTGCCTACAGTGTGGGAGAGCCAGGTTCAGTCCCTGGGTTGGGAAGATCTCCTGGAGAAGGAAATGGCAACCCACTCCAGTATTCTTGCCTGGAAAATCCCATGGACGGAGGAACCTTGTAGGGTGCAGTCCATGGGATCGCAAAGAGTTGGACATGACTGAGCGACTTCACTTTCATTCTTTCTTAGGACCTTAGGTAGGTGAGTGGGAGGTTCTGTGTGAGGGGGATCTCCCCATCCTGCAGACATGAGAGAGGAGACTGGGCAGCCGTGAATCGGGACACACTGGTGGGGTGTTAGGCTGCAGTGGGGGAGTGGGGGAGTTCCTTCCAATTTCTAAATCACTGTGGCTCTTGGGCTCAGAAATGAGATTTTGAAAGAGGCTTGGGTCCTCTCATGCCAAAGGGTAAAGTCAGTGAGTACTTCTTCCTCCTCCAGTTCACCGGGGTTCATTCTATGGTCCTGGAGAGATGCAGGTGCTTAATCCCTTCCTCCAGCAAGCCTCAGGGGGCCTTCCTCCTCTGTTTACTCCAGTTTTCAAGCTGTACTTCTTCAGGGCCTGCTTTAGGGCAGGCAGCGTTCTAAGTGTAGACAGGCGGATGTACTACTATGACTGCTACTAGCAGCTAAAGTATCAGTGGCCCAGTCATGTCCCACTCTTTGCGACCCCACAGACTGTGGCCCACCAGGCTCCTCTATCTGTAGAATTCTCCAGGCAGGAATACTGGAGTGGATAGCCATTCCCTTCTCCAGGGGATCTTCCCAACCCAGGGATCAAACCCAGGTCCCCTGCATTGCAGGAAGATTCTTTATAGTCTGAGTCATTTGGGACGTCCAACAACAATGCTTAATAGTGCCTATGACATGCCAAGAACATCAAGTCTAAACAAATCAAACGAGGTCTCTGCCCTTATGGAGCTTAAACTCTAGCAGAAGAGACAGGCAGCAGCAGCAAGTCAAGATATTGATATAAGGATAAAGGCTATGATGAGAATAATATTGGGTAATGGGAGGAGCTGGATTGGGGGTTAGAGGATACAGAGGGCGAGTCATTAGGATTTGTCTCCAGGGAAGTTGCCCCCTGCATGGAGACGGTCTCTGCCTCTTCAGCCCCCACTCCCAGCCTGACAGCTGCTCTTCTCACCTCCAGCAGCTGGAAGAACTCATCCTGCTTTAGGAAGGGACCAGACTCCCCATGCTGCTGCTAAGTCGTTTCAGTCGTGTCCGACTCTGTGCGACCCCAGAGACGGCAGCCCACCAGGCTCCCCCGTCCCTGGGATTCTCCAGGCAAGAACACTGGAGGACAGTAAATAGGAAATTAGTTGAAAACGTCTTTACACACAGAAAATGCACAAAGACATAATATCCAGAGAGCAAGATGGTTTTTATTTGACTTTTTTTTTTTTGGTACCAGAAGGAGGTTTACCTAGATCTGTGTATATTGGTTGGGGGAGGGGACTGAAGAAACCACTGCAAGCTCATCCTAGTTCTTCCCAATTTGTTACCCTTCCCACTCACCTACTGAGGGTCTCTTCTGAGCTCAGAGGGACTCTCTTTGGAGGAGAATCGAGCACATTGCAATGGGTGCAGAGGGGATGTGGGAGACGGCACCCAGAGAATTATTAGCATCATCTTTCCACACTTAAAATTCGAGTTTATGAGCTTTGTCTCTTTAGCCCACGGTTTTCTCGTTGTGGAGCTTACATTTTTATTGGCGGGAATAAAAGTCAGTGGCAGCTGATGTGGCCCTCTGGAGTTGGAGGCAATAACCATTGTGGGCAATGCAGCCTGGAAAATAATCATAATAATAAGCAGCAAAAAGGGAGACAGCTCTTAGAAGGTGGTTGATGAATGGCTATAGACTCACTAACACCTCTCCACCCTCCTCACCACGATCACCAACACCCAGCTTCTTGCAACCCTGCACGAATCTAAATAGAAAATGCAGCACTTGGAGAGATGGGCACAAAGGCAGGAAGCTGAGGACGTTTGTCCCAGGGGTCTCGCAACTGGAAGGTTAAAGGCTGCTGGGATGAGCAGCAGTCCCTGGAACAGGGAGAGAAGGGAAATGAGGTTTTCAGAGCCATCTGAAGCATAGTTGCGTGAGTGGTTTATGTGTAAACCACATGTAAAGCATCTAATATGGAGCCTGGAACATATAGACTGTTAATATCCACCCATCCCAAGGCTGAAGATGGAACCAGTGATGTTTTTTCAAGAGGGGAAGGAGAAATCTAAGGAGAAGCCCTTGGGTTAGATCTGGCCACTTGAACATGCCAACTGAAAAGAATTTGAAAGTGCCACCAGAGGCTGAGGGGGTCCCTCCTTTCAAGCATCTCCTCCTCTAATAGATTTTGGGTTTTCACCGTCAGTGTCCCTTTTGTTCGCCTTGCTGAGTTGCTGGTGATTGTGGGCATTCCATCATCATTGGTATCTAGTATAGGCTTAGAACTCGGAGAAGGCAATGGCACCCCACTCCAGTACTGTTGCCTGGAAAATCCTATGGACAGAGGAGCCTGGTAGGCTGCAGTCCATGGGGTCGCTAAGAGTCAGACACAACTGAGCAACTTCACTTTCTCTTTTCACTTTCATGCATTGGAGAAGGCAATGGCAACCCACTCCAGTATTCTTGCCTGGCGAATCCCAGGGACAGGGAGCCTGGTGGGCTGCTGTCTCTGGGGTCGCACAGAGTCGGACACGACTGAAGCAACTTAGTAGCAGCAGCAGCATTCCCTATGATATGACTGGACATGCCATTTCTTTCTTTCAAGGTGAGAGGACCTAAAAGTTTTTTTAAGGCTGGTGCCATGTGCCAGACACTGTGTAAGTTGTATTACATCATCATTATTATTTTTTTTCTGATCCATACAACCACCCTAGGAGGCAGGCATTGAGGTTTTCATCTTACAGAGGAGAGAACTTGAGTTCTGGAAGGTCGAGTGATTTTGTTGTGAGTCAGGGAGCAAGGGGTCTGGAATCCAGGCTGGTCAGACCCCAGAGCCCATGTTCTTTTTATGATATTAGGTTGCCTCCAAAGGGGGTAGAGAGACCTGAGTTCAAATGGGCCTTCAGTTAATAGGTGAGTTAGCTCACCTGTCCCAGTAAGATTCTGGGCACCCTTCCCACCAAGCGCCCGAACTCTGGAAGCCCATTGTTGGGAAAACTCTTTAGAGAGTGTTTGGTGGACTCTGCCCATCTGCCTCCTATGTTGAATCTGCTTGAATGTTTGCAAAGATGGGGAACTCACTCCTCCCAGTGGGCAGCACAGTGTAGCGTGATACTTTTCAAAGTATTGAACGTGAAACTTTGTATGGCAGCTTCAGCATCACCTGGGGATCTGTTAGACGTGCAAATTCTCAGGCACCACCCCAGCATCAGAGGCTTTGGGAGTGGGCCCCAAAACCATGCCTTCTGAGGGATTCTGATGATACTCAAGTTTGAAGCCCACTAGCTTAGTGGACTTGAGATCAGAGAGATCTGGGCTACCACCCTGGTGACTCTGGGCAAGGTAGCTGGAAGGACTTTGTCTTAATTGCTCACATTTCCTGAGTATTGTGGTAGACTGAATGATGCCCTCTTCATCATCAAAGATGTCCAGTTGCCAATCTGCAGAATCTGTGAATATGCTAGCTTATTACTGCAAAAGGGATTTGGTAGATGTGAATAATTTAAGGATCTTGAGTGGGGAGATTATTTGGGTGGGCACGATTTACTCATGAAAATCTTTATAAGAAGCAGGCAGGAGCATCCAAGAGAGGAAAGGTTATGTAACAACAGAAATAGAAACTAGAGTGATGAGGCATGAGGCAAGAAATGCAAGCAGCTTCTAGAAACTGGTGAGGAAGGCATGGATTCTTCCCTGGAGCCTCCAGGGTGAAGAAGTACAGGCAACACCTTAATCTTAGCCTTGTAAGACTCGTTTCATACTTCAGACCTCCGGAACAGCGAAAGAGAATAAATTTCTGTTGTTTTAAACCACTAAGTGTGACCATTTGTTACAGAAGCGATGGGAAACTAAATATCAGCACTTGCTAGATGCCAGGCTCTGTTCAAAGTGCCTCACCTGTAGAAAGTTATCCATTATTTCTTATCGCTTATTTAATCCTTATAACAACCCTATTCTGAGTGCACTGTTATTAAGCCCTTTTTACAAATGAGAACACGCAGGCGCAGAGAGGTTAAGTCACTTGCCTAAGATCATACAGCGAGCAAGGGGCAGAGCCTGGATTTGCTGTCTGGCTCTAAGCTTTATCTCACATGGCTGGACTCACTCTTTATCCTAGGAGGATTGCCTTTGCACATTTCACCTCTCTGCCCCTTCTGTATTCTCAGCAAAGCTTCTATGCTTCCTTGTTCCTATTTTATTCTATCAGCAAAGCTCTGCCTGTTGCTGGGGCCAAATGCCCAAGCCAAAGCCTTGCACTTTCTGTGTTCCATTCTAATCATCTCCTCTCTGACCTGGAGGAAACTTAGCTTTGGGGCCTTTCCCAGAGGTGAGGGCTCAGGTCCCAGTGGTCCCGGCTGAGTCTTTCCTGCCTGTAGTAGAAGGAACTCCACTCTGCCTGGATGCCGGACCTCCTAGCAGGCAAAGCACAGAGGACAGCCTCAGGGGGGGTTCCTGAAGCTATGCCTAACCAGAATGCCCTTCCTGGCCAGGTGCCAGGGCTCTCTCTGAGGTTCCCATCCATCCCACAGCGAGAACTACCTTCTGGCTCTTGCTGTAATGTATACACATGTGTGGGTTGCATTTCATTCATGCCAGAATCTGACACATGGGCAGAATTTTTGTAGCTAGCATATGGCTGGGAACCCTCAGATAACATGCTCAGTGGGGACCCATTCTGAACCAAGATTTCAATTGAAAACATAAGTCAGCAAAGAACTAAGGACTGGGATAGGCACAGAGAGCCTTCAGTCTCCAAATGTAGAATTTCTAGTGCATGTGTGTCTAAGTGTGTGCGACGCATACTTGACTATACGTGTTTGAATATGTCTGTGTGACCACAGGTGAATTGTATGACTACTTGTGTATTGTGAGGTGGGTGAACTCTGAGGCTTAATGTGAACCTCTGAGTAGGCAAATGGTTTTGTGAGTGTGTGCATGGGTGTGTTTGAGTGTGTGATGGATGGTTTCATGAGGGCAGGTGAGTGTATATCATGTGTGACTAGTGGGGTAGAGTGAAAATACATGCTTCTGGGAGTGAGAGCTCATGTGTGTGCAGTGAAAGGGTTTATGGGACCATGCCTGCCCAGCTGTGAGCTTATGTGTGTGTGCAATGGTGGGAGTGAGCAGGGGAGTGCTCTGCATCTCTGTGCTTCTATATCTCAGAGAATGCTCCTGGTTAAACAGACTCAAGGTTGTCTCTCCAGCTCCTGTTTGAAGAGCCTGGTGTTTTACGACCAAGCCTCCCAGGCACAATTTCAATGGTGCCCAAACAACAAGGCCTTTCAGCAAAAGATCCTGACAGATGGGCCACAAGTTTCTTAAATCCCAGCCCCACGGTTGTGCAACTGAATTTCGGCCCTTAACTTGACCAGAGTGTTCTCAGAAGCCCTCCGCCAGGGCTCTCATCCTGGGAAGCTGCTGTGCACAGCACACCTAGGAAGGATGCCCATCTCACATCTCAGCTGGTGCTCTCAGCGAACAAGGCAGCATGGTCTATGTAGATTCCTTCTGAATCTGGTCACCAGAGGCTGAGCCTGGGGGCCTGTCCCTCCATCACCACTCTCTTGCTCTGCAACTTTTTGCAAGGTACTAAAGCATTTTAGTATGTTGCAAACAGGCTGGGCACAGCAAACAGACCAAGTGTTTTCCAAAGAGGGGCATTTTCTCCATTCTATAGATCCGGTAGAGCATTGGAGATCAAATCTGAGGCGACTTTGAGAAATCCCAGACGGAAAGTCTGGAGAGGAGGAAAATGATGAAATGAGATACATGGTATGTGCCCACAGGAGCAGCTGGGCAGCAATTGTTCCTCAAGCTGTAGTTGTAGCTTATAAAGTGATTTTATACACATCATCAAATTTTAGTCTCACAACAACCCTTGGAAGCAGCATTGTTCACTTTTTTTCTTTTTCTTTTTTTGAATTATTTTTTGGCTGTGGTGCATGGCATGTGGGATCTTAGCTCCCTGACCAAGGATCAAACCCGTGCGCTCTGCACTGGGAGTGCAGAGTCTTAACTGGACAGGGAAGTCCCTATTCACATTTTATGGGTGACAAATCTGAGACTCAGAGAGGTTAAGTGACTTGTTCAAGGCCACACAGCTTTGAACTACTGGAGTGGGATGTCAGTCTGGAGGAATAAGACTCTAATTTGCATTAGGCAGGTGAAGTTGGAGGACGGTCTCAGCCTTAGGTAGTTTGTAAAAGGTCATTAGTAACTGGCACTGCAGTGTTCTTCCTCCACAGACACATCCACAGTCAAGTCCTGGTCTTCCCTTCTATCGTATGTTTTCCTTGGTAATCTCTCCTTAGCCATGGTGCTTTTGACTCCAACTGAGGGCAAACAAATCAAGACAAAATGTCAAGTCAGGAGTTATTGATGGAATGGCTGCTATGTTCCTGCTTTGTGCCAGGTATTGCAGTGTGATATAAAAGAAACAAAAATGTAGCCTTTGTTTATGATCTGCTGCAGGAGGCAAGTCTCAAACACCTGTCACTTTCTTGCTGGGTGACAGTGGGTAAGTCATTTGTTCACTTACTCACTCTCTGACAGGACCATCTGTTACTTTGGCTCTCTGGCGACTACCTTTCCTTCATTTCTACACCCCAGATCTCCTTGAAAACTCAGTCGTCCCTCTCCATATGGCACTCTCTGTGGTGCTTTATCCCCCGACACTTTAGATAGAGGGTTTGACTCACACCTGGCTAATTGCACTGTGTTCACTGGCCATAGAATCTGGCCTAGGGATGGTCATGTGACCCATGCAGAGCCAATGAGACTTAAGGAGGCTTGGATGGAACTCTCAGAAGGAGGTACTGGATTTATGACTGGTGAACCATGAGGGAGTGGGAATCTGGGGCTGTGTGAGCAGTTTGCCTCCAGATGGATCCTGAGAAAAGAGCCAATGGATGGGGAAGGCCAGAGTCAGGCTGAGGACAGAGCTCAAGTTCTGGCATTGTGGAGCCTCTGAAACCAGCTATTCTGAACCTGAGCTGGCAGATTCTTAGAATGCAGACTAAGCTGCTATAATAAAGAGGCTGACTTATGCAATGGTGTCAACAAAATACACTCCCTTCTCAGGTCATAGCTGAGAGATAAGTGACCCAGGGATGACAGGATGGCTCTGCCATCCTCAGTTCCTGGATTCTCTCCCTAGGCCCAAGGCAGCTGCTCCAGTATTTGTTTTCTCCTTGGTTGGAAAGGGAAAAGGGGCAGCTGCCGCTGCTAAGTCACTTCAGTCGTGTCCGACTCCGTGCGACCCCATAGACGGCAGCCCACCAGGCTCCCCGGTCCCTGAGATTCTCCAGGCAAGAACACTGGAGTGGGTTGCCATTTCCTTCTCCAATGCATGAAAGTGAAAAGTGAAAGTGAAGTTGCTCAGTCGTGTCCGACCCTTAGCGACCCCGTGGACTGCAGCCTACCAGGCTCTTCCATCCATGGGATTTTCCAGGCAAGAGTACTGGAGTAGGGTGCCATTGCCTTCTCCAGAAAAGGGGCAGGGGAACGTTTAAAAATGTTTCAGTTTAGTTCAGTCTCTCAGTCATGTCCAATTCTTTGCAACCCCATGGACTGCAGCATGCCAGGCTTCCCTGTCTATCATCAACTCCCAGAGCTTGCTCAAACTCATGTCTGTTGAGTCAGTGATGCCATCCAACCATCTCATCTTCTATCATCCCCTTCTCATCCTGTCTTCAATTTACACCCAGTACAATTAACCTGCTTTAAGTATACAAATCTAAGATGACAGATGTACACTGTCATGTAACCACCATTACAATCAAGATATAGAATATTTCCATTCTTTACAGTCAATCTCATTCCCCAACCCTGGTCCTGAGTAACAACAACCTATTCTCTGTCCCATGGATGGAGGAGCCTGGCAGGCTAAGGTCTATGGGGTTGCACAAAAGTCAGACACGACTTAGTGACTAAACAGAAACATTCTTTATAATTTTGAGTTTTCCAAAATTTCATATAAATGGAATCAGCTGATATGTATTCTTTTTCTTTGGCTTCTTTGATTTAGCGTATTGCTTTTGAGACTCAGCCATATTATTGCATGTATCATTCATTGCTTGTCTCTTTTTATTGCCGAGCAATCAGTTCAGTTCAGTCACTCAGTCATGTCCGACTCTTTGCGACCCCATGAATCGCAGCACGCCAGGCCTCCCTGTCCATCACCAACTCCTGGAGTTCACTCAGACTCGCGTCCATCGAGTCAGTGATGCCATCCAGCCATCTCATCCTCTGTCGTCCCCTTGTCCTCCTGCCCCCAATCCCTCCGAGCATCAGAGTCTTTTCCAATGAGTCAACTCTTCGCATGAGGTGGCCAGAGTACTGGAGTTTCATTTTCAGCATCATTCCTTCCAAAGAAATCTCAGGGTTGATCTCCTTCAGAATGAACTGGTTGGATGTCCTTGCAGTCCAAGGGACTCTCAAGAGTCTTCTCTAACACCACAGTTCAAAAACATCAATTCTTCGGCGCTCAGCCTTCTTCACAGTCCAACTCTCATATCCATACATGACCACTGGAAAAACCATAGNGGAACTCTCTTGCTTTTTCTATGATCCAGCGGATGTTGGCGATTTGATCTCTGGTTCCTCTGCCTTTTCTAAAACCAGCTTGAACATCAGGAAGTTCACGGTTCATGTATTGCTGAAGCCTGGCTTGGAGAATTTTGAGCATTACTTTACTAGTGTGTGAGATGAGTGCAATTGTGCAGTAGTTTGAGCATTCCTTGGCATTGCCTTTCTTGCTGAGCAATAGTCCATTGTAAACATTTACTGTAAGTTATTTTTCCTTTTACCAGTTGATAATCATCTGGGCCATTTCCAGTTTCTGTCTGTTATTAACAAAGCTGCTGTGAACACTTCAGTAGAAGTCTGTGGTCCATAGTTTGAATATTCACTGTTAATTTGAGAAGAATGTGTATGTAGCTGTTCGAATATTCTATAAACATCAACTAAGTAAAATTGTTGATGGTGAGGTTTAAATTTTTATGCTTTTTATGTGGTCTTATTCGTTCAATGACTCAGCTTGGTGTGCTGCAATTTCTGACTATAACTATGGATTTTTTTTTTTCTCCTTCCGGTTTTACCTGTTTGCATCATGTATTTTGAAGCACAACAAATTGGTGCATGAACATTCAATATTATATTGTATTAATGAATTGGTCCCTCTATTACTATGAATTGTCACATTTTGTCCCTGGAGTATTCATTGCTCTGAATTATTTTTATCTTCTATTAATATAGCTACCCAAGCTTTCTACTGATTAGTTTTCAAGTCTAATTTTTTCCATCTTTAATTTCCAACCTATTTTTGTCTTTACAATTAAAGTGAGTTTGTCTTAGGCAGCATATTATTGGGTTTTACTTTTCTACTTAAGCTGACAATCTCTGCTTAGGCCATTTAAATTTAATATAATTGTCAATATAGTTGGATTTAAATCTGCCATTTTGCTATTTGCTTTCTATATATCCCATCTATTTTTTGCTCTCCATTATTATTTTCCTGCTTGCTTTTAGATGAAATATTTTTTATAATTCTATTTTATTTCTAATTTTGACTTATTAGTATATGTCTGTGTTTTATTTTGTTTTACTGATTGCTTCAACAGTGTATATATTTACCTATCACAAGTGAACAAGAACTACAGAGCCTCTTGATGAAAGTGAATGAAGAAAATCAAAAAGCTGGCTTAAAGCTCAACATTCAGAAAACTAAGATCATGACATCTGGTCCCATCATTTCATGGCAGATAGATGGGGAAACAGTGGAAATAGTGTCAGACTTTATCTTTTTGGGCTCCAAAATCACTGCAGATGGTGACTGCAGCCATGAAATCAAGACACTTGATACTTGGAAGAAAAGTTATGACCAACCTAGACAGCAGGTTAAAAGGCAGAGACATTACTTTGCCAACAAAGATCCATCTAGTCAAAGCTATGGTTTTTCCATTAGTCATGTATGGATGTGAGAGTTGGACTATAAAGAAAGCTGACTGCCGAAAAATTGATGCTTTTGAACTGTGGTATTGGAGAAGACTCTTGAGAGTCACTTGGAGAGTAAGGAGATCCAATCAGCCCTTCCTAAAGGAAATCAGTCCTGAATATCCATTGGAAGGACTGATGCTGAAGCTGAAACTCCAATAATTTGGCCACCTGATGCGACTAGCTGACTCATTTGACAAGACCATGATGCTGGGAAAGATTGAATGCTGGAGGAGAAGGGGACGACAGAGGATGAGATGGTTGGATGGCATCGCTGACTCAATGGACGTGAGTTTGAGTAAACTCTGGGAGTTGGTGATGAACAGGGAGGCCTGGCATGCTGCAGTCCATGGGGCTGCAAAGAGTCAGACACGACTGAGTGGCTGAACTGAACTGATCACAAGGTAATTTATGATATTATGTCACTTCACATATAGTATAAGAACTCTTGGCTTTTGTGCTACAGTTGTTATATATTCTGTGTGTGCTATGAACCAGAAATTCATTTTTATTTCTTGCTTTAAACAGTTATCTTTTAAAGTGACTAAAAAGTAAAAATAATAAGTATTAAAGAATAAAATAAGTATTTTATATTTAGCTGCATATTTTCCATTTCTGGGCTCTCCATTCCTTTGTGTTGATCCAGATTTACTTCTGTTACTTTCCTTCTGTCTGAAGCACTTTCTTTAGTATTTTTTGTAGTGCTCTGAATTTTTATGCTGTGTTTGCCTGAAAAGGCTTCCCTGATGGCTCAGTGATAAAGAATCTGCCTGCAATGCAGGTTCGATCCATGGGTCAGGAAGATCCCCTGGAGAAGGAAACAGGAACCTACTCCAGTATTGCCTGAGAAATCTCATGGAAAGAGGAGACCGGTGGGCTACAGTCCATGGGGTCACAAAAGAGTTGGGTGTGACTTGGTGACGGAACAATAACAACATGCCTGAAAACATGTTTATATTACCTTCGTTTTTGGAAGCTGTTTTCACTGGGTTCAGTGATGTATTGATTCAGTATGTTAAAGATGTTGTTCCACTGTCTTGCAGCTCGTATCTTTCTGTTGAGAAGTCGGTTGCTATTCTTATCTTTGGTCCTATACACATAGTATCTTTTTTCCTCCTGTAGCTGAGTTTAAGATTTTCTCTTTCTCACGTAAGTAATTTGATTATTATCTATTTTGGTACTACTTTCTTCATAATTCTTGGTGTTCAATAACCTTTTCTGCAGAATTTTTTGTCAAATTGAAAAAAAATGGCTATTATTTCCTTATATATTTTTTTGTCCCTCCTCTTTTTTTACTGAGTCTAGAATTTTAGGCTGTTTGCTGTTGTCCCAGGCTACTCACCTAAGGGTTTTTTACTCTTTTTTCTTTCTTTTTTTCTTTGCTTCTTTTGAGGTAGTTTTTTACTGGTATCTTCAAGTTCACGGATTTTTTTCTTTTGCGGTCTAATTTGCTTTTAATCCTATTTATTTTATTTTTTAATGTCAAATACTAGATATTTCATCTGTGGAAGTTCTGTTTGAATTTATTTTATATCTTCTATTTCTCCTTTTGTGTCCACTTTTCCCTTTGCATCTCTGAGCACATGCTATTATAAGCTTTATAATTTATAATAATTGTTATGAGTTATACTTATTTGTTATTTACCTGCCTGGTAATTCTTGACTGGATTCTGGATGTTGGCTATACTACTCTTGAGTGCTAGATTTTGCTATTTTCCTTTAAAAGCTTTTAGATTTTTTTCTGAAGCAAATTTAAGTTATTGAGGACCTGTTTGATTTTTTTTGAGGTCTGCTTTTAAGCTTTATTGTTGAAAGCCCAGAACAGGTTTACTCTAGGACTAATTCAATCTCACAGTGAAGACCTGAAACTTTTAAGGATGCTATCCATGGTTTTTCCTCTTTGGCTTTTGGAAATGTAAACTATTCCCAAGCATGTGTGAGTTCTGACCATTTGTTGGCCTGTTGATTACTAGTGGTTCTTTTCCTAGTCTTGATTAGTCTTAATCCATAGGTTCTCAGATTAGTGTTCAAACCCAAACTGGAAAGGACAATTTTACCAATATCTGGAGCTCTGAGTGAAGCTTACTTCTTTTCGGATGTTGTTGTGCCTGACTCTTTTGTGACCCCATGGACTGCAGCCTGCCAAGCACCCCTGTCCTTGGGATTTCTCAGGTAAGAATACTGGAATGGGCTGTCATTCCCTTCTTCAGGGAGTCTTCCTGACCCCAAGATAGAACCTGCATCTTCTGCACTGCAGGCGGATTCTTTACTGTTGAGCCACCAGGGAAACCCAACCTCCTTTCTGGTACTGTGCCTTAAAAGTTTTGGCTGATTCAGCTTTCCCAATCTCTGCTCTATCTTCTCAGCTCAGCAGGACCACTGGGCTCATTTTGATTCTTCCTCCCTGTGCTATATCCTAGCAAATGCTTCCAGGCAGTAAGTAAATGCCACCATTATGCTAACCTTGCTTATCTCTCTTCTCTCAGAGATCACAATCCTGTGGTGTCTGTTGTCAAATGTCTTATAAAAATTCTCTTATGAATTTTGTCTGTTTTTCTAGTTGTTGATGTTGAGAAGGCAATTTTTATACAAAAGAAGCATAAGTACTCCAGGGAAAAAACTTTCATGGGCAGAATTCAGAAGCTGCCCATCTCTTAACTTCCGTTAACATTTGATTCTCAGAACTTAGGCACACAGTAACATCTAGTTAGAAAGAGAGCTGAACATGTGTCCAGCTAAAATTACTTACGATGGAGGAAGGGGAAACTGTATGTTGTTACTATTCTTGGTCTTTTTCAGTTATGTTCATTACTTTGAGTTTTCATCCCTTGTAATTTAGATTCCTGGCTGATAGATTTAGCCAATAGACAAAGGGAAACATATATTCAAAAATAAAAAAAAGAGTTGTTTTTTACCTGACCTCTTTGAAACTTAGATTTCTTGTTCATAAAAATGGGCTATGTTATTGTTCATCTCCATTATTTATTCTTAGGTTTAATAATTTCATGAGAGAGGTAATCCCTTGTAAGCTAATACTACACAGCCATAAATTATTTTAATCAAAAAATTTAAAGGAAAGTTTAGTTTGTTTTTTACCTATTATATTGTTTTAAAATATCTGGTTCTTGTTCCTCTAGTTTCTCTCAATTATAATAAATATTCATTTGCACAATTACTTGTTTCCATGTTGTATTCCCCATTAGAATGAAAGACGTGCTGGATGCTCAGAATCGCTATTTTTTCTTGCTCACAGCCATATCCCCAGCCCATCGCACACTGACTGGCATTTATTAGCACCTAAGGAGTATTTACATGAAGGAGCGGCAACTATGTAAGATGGCACATCATTGTCTGACCTCTAAAGGCTTTTCTATAGTTCTTGCACCTCAACCAAAGAAAAGCTAGGATATTTAGTGGAATAGGAAACTCGGGAACCTATAGGAGGGGGACACATGGGTAGCTGTTCATAAGAGTAGATAAAGTTTAAAAACAATTGCGTCTATAGCACATACCAAATGGTATATCACCTCCCTTTGGCTTGCCTTTGAGTATTTATCCTGTGGAGATGGTACACTAAGATGGACTTGGAGGTGCCTCCTGTTTAAAATGTGTGCCCATACTGGGGAATTTCTTTTAAAATTTTATTTATTTATTTTTGGTTGTACTGGGTCTTCATTGCTGCATGTGATTTTCTCTACTGAAAAGCAAGGATTACTTTCTAGTTGTAGTGCACGGACTTCTTATTCCAATGGCCTCTCTTGTGGAGCACAGGCTCTAGGGTGAGTGGGCTTCAGCAGCTGCAGCACATGGGTTAAGTAGTTTCGGCTCCCAGGCTCTAGAGCACAGGCTCAAGAGTTGTGGCATGGGTCTTAGTTCCTCCAAGGCATGTGGGATCTTCCCAGTTCAGTTCCGTTCAGTCGCTCAGTCATGTCCAACTCTTTGCAACCCCATGAATTGCAGCACCCAGGCCTCCCTGTCTATCACCAATTCCCGGAGTTCACCCAAACTCACGTCCATCGAGTCGGTGATGCCATCCAGCCACCTCATCCTCTGTCGTCCCCTTCCCTCCTGCCCCCAATCCCTCCCAGCATCAGAGTTTTTTCCAACGAGTCTACTCTTTGCATGAGGTGGCCAAAGTATTGGAGTTTCAGCTTTAGCGTCATTCCTTCCAAAGAACACCCAGGATTGATCTCCTTTAGAATGGACTGGTTGGATCTCCTTGCAGTCCAATGGACTCTCAAGAGTCTGCTCCAACACCACAATTCAAAACCATCAATTCTTCGGCGCTCAGCTTTTTTCATAGTCCAACTCTCACATCCATACGTGACCACTGGAAAAACCATAGCCTTGACTAGACTGACCTTGGTTGGCAAAGTAATGTCTCTGCTTTTGAATATGCTGTCTAGGTTGGTCATAACTTTTCTTCCAAGGAGTAAGCATCTTTTAATTTCATGGCTGTAGTCACCATCTGCAGTGATTTTGGAGCCCAGAAAAATAAAGTCTGACACTATTTCCACTGTTTCCCCATCTATTTCCCATGAAGAGATGGGACCAGATGCCATCCATGATCTTTGTTTTCTGAATGTTGAGCTTTAAGCCAACTTTTTCACTCTCCTCTTTCACTTTCATCAAGAGACTCTTTAGTTTCTCTTCACTTTCTGCCATAAGAGTGGTGTCATCTGCATATCTGAGGTTATTGATATTTCTCCTGGCAATTTTGATTCCAGCTTATACTTTTTCCAGCCTGGTGTTTCTCATGATGTACTCTGCATATAAGTTAAATAAGCAGGGTGACAATATACAGCCTTGACTTACTCCTTTTCCTATTTGGAACCAGTCTGTTGTTCCATGGCCAGTTCTAACTGCTGCTTCCTGACTTGCATACAGGTTTCTCAAGAGGCAGGTCAGGTGGTCTGGTATTTCCATCTCTTTCAGAATTTTCCACAGTTTATTGTGATCCACACAATCAAAGGCTTTGGCATAGTCAATAAAGCAGAAATACATGTTTTTCTGGAGCTCTCTTGCTTTTTTGATGATCCAGCAGATGTTGGCAATTTGATCTCTGGTTCCTCTGCCTTTTGTAAAACCAGCCTGAACATCAGGAAGTTCACGGTTCATGTATTGCTGAAGCCTGGCTTGGAAAATTTTGAGCATTACTTTACTAGCATGTGAAATGAGTGCAATTGTGCAGTAGTTTGAGCTTTCTTAGACATTGCCTTTCGTAGGGATTGGAATGAAAACTGACCTTGTCCAGTCCTGTGGCCACTGCTGAGTTTTCCAAATTTGCTGGCATATTGAATGCAGCACTTTCACAGCATCATCTTTCAGGATTTGAAATAACTCAACTGGAATTCTGTCACCTCCACTAGCTTTGTTCATAGTGATGCTTTCTAAGGCCCNGTGTTGTTGGAAGAGGGTGTTTGCTATGACCAGTGCGTTCTCTTGGCAAAACTCTATTAGTCTTTGCCCTGCTTCATTTTGTATTCCAAGGCCAAATTTACCTGTTACCCCAGGTGTTTCTTGACTTCCTACTTTTGCATTCCAGTCCTCTATAATGAAAAGGACATCTTTTTTGGGTGTTAGTTCTAAAAGGTCTTGTAGATCTTCATAGAACCATTCACCTTCAGCTTCTTCAGCATTACTGGTTGGGGCATAGACTTGGATTACTGTGATATTGAATGGTTTGCCTTGGAAATGAACAGAGATCATTCTGTCATTTTTGAGATTGTATCCAAGTACTGCATTTTGGACTCTGTTGTTGACCATGATGGCTACTCCATTTCTTCTAAGGGATTCCTGTGCATAGTCGTAGATACAATGGTCATTTGAGTTAAATTCACCCATTCCAGTCCATTTTAGTTAGCTGATTCCTAGAATGTCAACATTCACTCTTGTCATCTCCTGTTTGACCACTTCCAGTTTGCCTTGATTCATGGACCTAACATTCCAGGTTCCTACGCAATACTGCTCTTTACAGCATTGGACCTTGCTTCTATCACCAGTCACATCCATAGTGGGTATTGGTTTTGCTTTGGCTCCATCCCTTCATTCTTTCTGGAGTTTTTTCTCCACTGATCTGCAGTAGCACATTNACTGATCTCCAGTAGCACATTGGGCACCTACCAACCTGGGGAGTTCCTCTTTCAGTATCCTATCATTTTGCCTTTTCATACTGTTCATGGGGTTCTCAAGGCAAGAATACTGGAGTGGTTTGCCATTCTTTTCTCCAATGGACCACATTTTGTCAGACCTCTCCACCATGCCTGCCCGTCTTGGGTGGCACCACATGGCATGGCTTAGTTTCACTGAGTTAGACAAGGCTGTGGTCCTAGTGTGACTAGATTGGGTAGTTTTCTGTGATTATGATTTCAGTGTGTCTGCCCTCTGATGCCCTCTCACAACACCTACTGTCTTACTTGGGTTTCTCTTACCTTGGATGTGGGGTATCTCTTCACTGCTGCTCCAGCAAAGCGCAGCCGCTGCTCCTTACCTTGGATGAGGAGTATCTATCTTCTCACTGCTGCCCCTCTTGACCTTGAACATGGCTCCTCTCTGCCTTCCGGCACCCACGCAGCCACCATTCCTTGGATCAGGGATGAAACCTGTGTCTCCTGCATTGGCAGATGGATTCTTTACCACTGAGCCACCAAGAAAGACCAAGAAAGCTTTCTTTTCCATGAGTCTACCTAAGTAGTTAAACTATGAGGAACACAGTAAAGATTAGGATTCAAATATAGGATGAGATGTAACATTCAGAGTACTTTCCTCTCTTTGAGTAGATTTTCTCCCTCTCTATCTCATGTCTCATTTACAAAACCATCATTTGACCTCGGTCTCTCCCAACTATGCTCCATTTACCTGCTTCCTTTTACAGAAAGCTTCTTGAAGGAGCTGATTCTGACACTGCCTCCATTCCTTATTTTCTCTTCCTTTCCACCTGCACCTCCCAGCATTCTGCCCCCACCTCTCAACTGCAATGGTGCTTGAAAGGGTCATCAATAAAATTCAGTGGCCATTATTTGTTCTTTTTATCTTTTCCTCTAAGCAACATTTAACACAGTTGATCCTCTCTCTTCCTTGAATCACTTTCTCTTGCTGCCTTCCATGATACCTTGATTTCCTTGATTAGTTCTTCATTCTGCTTTTTAATGTTAGAACATCAGAGACATATGCATCTTCATTTTTATCTTTGCATACTCTTTCTAGGTGAGCCCATTCAGTTCTAAGGTTTAAATTTTGCCTAAATGCTGATGGCCTATAAATCTTTACTTGGAGTGCTGCACTTTTGCTAGAACTCCAAATTCCTATATCCAACTGCCTACCTATCCAAATAGCTGTCTAATAAAGACATTTCAAACTAAACTTGCTCAGAGAGAACTCTTGTTATTCTCCTAAAACTTTTTCTCTTCTTTCTTATATCAGAAAATGGCCGCATATCTNGTTTGTGTCCCAAATTGAAGTGTTATTCTTAACTCCTTTCTTTTATCCCTAAATCCAGTTACTAAACAAGTTCTGCAGACTTTACCTTTCACCTGTTTCTCTACATTTCCATTATCTCCCACTGTTCCAAGCCTCTGTCATTTCTTGCCTGGATTCTGCAAGGATCTCATAACTAGTCTCCATGGTAGTCAGACTTAAAATTTTAAAGCACACGTTTGATCATGTCTGTCCTTCTTTTAAAAATTCTATGTCTTCCCGTGGCATGAGAACAACATTTGACATTTTGGTTTCAAAAGTTTCATGTGACTTGAACTCTGCTTATCTTTCTGAGTGACTTGCCTCTCTCCTTTTCCATTGTGCTTTCTCCATACTGGTCTGATTTCTGTTCCTCAAGCTTGACAAACTGGTTCCCACTTAAGGGCATTTGAATTATCTCTTCCCTCTGCCTGGAATTTCACCCATCTTATCATGACAAGTTCCATCTTCCATTCTGACTTTCATCTAAATGTCAACAACTTAGAGAGATCCATTAAATACAAATTAGGTGTCTGGTTTCTATCTCATCATTCTATTTTACCTTTTTACATAGCATCTTTTTTACTATCTGATATAGATCATGCTATTGTTTTCCTGACTGTCTTCTTCCTACTAGATTGTAAGTTTGAGAGTGGGGATATTATCTCTCATGTTCACTGCTATACCTTCTGTGCTTAGAATCACTCACGGCACAGTAAGTGCCTGCTGACTCTATTAGTGAAATCAGACCATTCATTCATTTTAGTACAGATGCCCGAAGGTTGCTCCTATGTAAGAAAAATGGCTTCTTATAGCAGCCCTTGGTCCAACTGAACTTATCAGAAGGTCAAAATGAGGTCCAGAGTCATTAACAAAGACCATGATTTTGGTGATTTCTAACCTTCGTTTGCTTCCCTCACCAACCTACGGCAGCACTAGGTACCTGTTGGAGGATTTGGAGCTTCATCTTAATAAACATCTGGCGGAGTCAGCAAGGTCTAGAGACCCTGGTTCCTTGTCATCACAGACTCTCAGAGTACTCATTTCTGTTAGAACTGACTACATTAAGAGTGTTGGAAGAGCAGTGGGTAATCAGAGAGGGGAAATACTAGCCTTGCTTGCAGTTTTCATGGACTGTGTAGCTGGGCCATGGCAGGATTCGGATAGATAGATGCAGGAGGGAAGAGTGCTGACAAATGTGTGGTAATGGGAAAAGTAGGGCATTCCTGTGGGAGAGTGAGAATACTCCTGAAATAGTTGCAAACTCTGAATCAGATTTTGAAAGTTTTGAGTGTGGGATTTAGAAAAGTGTGATATTAGTGAGCTATGCGCAATACTTGATTTCTTTTAAGCTTCCAAAAATCTGAAGCAACTTTTTCTCCTTCATATTATTATCATTTACTTAAGGCACCCATGAAACTGAATGATGCCTTCTAAAATACGGAATGATCGAGAACTCACTCTCACATGAGGAAGGCCATTTAAATTTTAGAAGACTAATTACTAGAAACATATTCCTTATTCTGAGTACAAATTGTCTCGAATTGGTTATTTAATGGGCCTTGTTTTGCTCTCTGGAACATCCCAGAGTGAGCCTAAAATTCTTTCCCACCTAACAGTCAGCAATGAACGGAATAATGTCCCCTCCCCAAATTCATATGTTGAAACCCTAACACCAACATGAGTACACTTGGCGATAGGGTCTTTAAGGAGGTTCTTAATATTAAATAAGATCAGAAGGGTAAGACCCTAATCAGATAGGAGTTGTCTCCTTATAAAAACAGGAAGAGAAACCAGGAGTGCATGCAGAGACAAAAAGCCCCTGGGAGAAGACAGCAAGGAGGTGGCCATCTACAAACAAGGAGTGGAGACACCAGACCTGCTGGTACCTTGACCTTGAGTTTCTAGACTCCAGAACTGTGAGAAAATAGATGTTCATTGTTTAAGCCACTCAGCCTGTGATGCTTTTTTTTTTTTTTTTAATGGCAGCTGAGCTGATTAAGACTCGGTCTTTGTACTCCTCAGGTAAGAGTGAGAGCTCTTTGTAGTCTTCTCTTATTCAAGTCAGTGACTCTAGTTTCTTCAACCGCTCTTCACTGGAGCAGAAATGCCCATTAGATGAAGTGTACTGACTAGAATGGAATATACCACTGCAGTGAAGCATGGTGGGCACTGGGCTCAGCAGTGGGACAGTTGCTTCACTTGTTGCATTGACACTATTTTCATAATATTACAACTGAAGACTAGTCTTTGGCAGCTCTTGACTTATTAACTTCTAAGATAACTTAACCCACTTTGGATGCTAGCCCATTGGCTTTGCGTGTTAAGTGCCTGACTTAACCTTGATCTGGTTAGATTTCATCATGTAGGGTGATGTGCCTCATTTTTCAAGCCACCCAAATACATTCATTGTCTGTCCCAATGAGTTATTGTCAGAAAATCAATGCAATTCTTCAGACATTTCATAAAGCTGCAACTCGATATTGTGAATAATAATAATAACTTACCTCTATATAAAACTTACAGGTTTTATAGAGCTTCAGCCAGATTATAGATCCTGGTGAAATAGGAAATGAGTTTCATCTTTCATGACTTCTTCTTTATGAGTGGCTCAGTATGATGAAAAGAGATGGGATTCAGGAGCCCTAAACTTCAGTTTGAAGTCAGGAGCCCTAAACTTCAGTTTGAAGCCACATTACCTCTTTTAGTTTTGATGTCTACCTATGGGTGAATGAAGAAACTTAGTGATCTCTGAGGTCACCACAGCTTTAATACTTTCTGCCCTAGGCAGATCCACTCCAGTGTTCTTGCCTGGAGAATCCCAGGGATGGAGGAGCCTGGTGGGCTTCCGTCTATGGGGTCGCACAGAGTCGGATGCGGCTGAAGCTACTTAGCAGCAGCAGCCCTAGGTAGACACACGGCATAAAGTTTGTCTTCATATAACAGATCTACAGGTATATAATAAGGACCAGCTTACATACAAAGTCTCTTGCAAGCCAAACATCGCTGGTTCTTATGTTTAGTAAATCCACAATGATTCCCAGGCTTTTTACTGTATCTCCAAAATATTCACAAACCTTCTCACTAGTGGGTTGTTTGAAGAATTCACCTTTTCCTCCTTTTCTAAGTCAACTACCTTTCTCCATCTGCAGTCATCGGCAACTCGCCTATTCTCCTTGATATCTCATAGAAAATGAGCGGTTTAGTGACTGCATCTGCAGGTCTTCCCAGGACTCTGGAGTGCAGTTGCTCCAGCTGAATCTTTTTTGGCTTTGCAAGAGCAGCCAGGTGCTCTCCTGCTCCCTGCTCACCCATTGTGAGTGCTCTTCTCAGCTTTTTCATCTGCACACTTGATATTCATATCTGCCATGTCTTTATTCAAGGTGCCAATAAAAATGCATTATGTATGACTTGGTCTGCTCAGAAAATGATCATGTTTTGTATATTTAGGGATGTAAGAGCTTATAAAGGAGTAAAAAAAATTGGGAGGAAATGTGTTATTTCTTGACAAACAAAAATTCTTCAGAAAAATAATATTTTGCTTTCACTTCTCTCTGTCAACCCCTCCCCACCCAAATATTTACATCTCAATCTAGAGAACACAGTACCTGAAGGGAAAGAGAAAGGGTTAAAGCTAGATAGATGGTATACAGCCAGGCAAAATTGCTTGGAAAACCAGGCCAAAGCATTCAGGTTAAATACAGTGGGACATGGCTAACCATGTGTGGTTTTCAAGCAGAAATGTAATGCAATGATAGTATGCTTTCTATTTGTCTTCAGATGGCTCTAATCAGACAAAGCAACTAATTTCCTGAACTTCCACAGCTAAAACATATGTACACATTCACACTTACCATTTGTTTTTTGAACAGCAGTTTTAAAAGGAGGCTTTTTTTCAGATGTGTGTGTGTGTGTGTGGTCTGTTAAAATACAGATTAAAGGGATCCAACCCAAGAGTTTTTGGTCCAGTAAGTCTGAAGGGGGCCTGGAAATTTACAGAGCTAACAAATTCCCAGGTCATGCTGAACCAGGGACACTTGAAGAGCTATTGCTTTAAAGAGTCATAAATGCCTTGAAATTTCTTCATTATTGAGATTCAAACAGCAGCGTGGGTTCGTGAGGAGTCCCTGAGAAAAACCACATCTTCTTTGCTCACAAAGGGACTCAGAGATTCACCTTAACATAGAGCCAGACATTTCCTTTTCCTAGGGAGGCCTGCCTTCAATGAATGAGGTTTTATGGGCCAAATAAGTGGAATTTAATGTTTTGATCAACCTGTAGTAGACTGAGGTTTCCCTTCACAATTGAATTGACCAGTTCATAGATTCATGTACATATATATAATGCTCATTGGATCATTTCCATCTTCCTGGGATATTGAAATTATCCTAGGAAGGATTTAGATTAGGTACCAAGAAGAATCTACTGAATAATAAAAACTGTGGAATGTACTCAGGGAACACAAGGGAAATTATGGCTGTGCAAAAATTGGAAACAAGTTATATGTTCCTCAATGTAGACTAAGTTTGGGATTTGGAATCAGAGAACATATGGTTTGAATAATGTCTGTGCCTATCTTTTAGATAATTTGTCTTGGATAACTCACCTAACCTCTTTGAGCTTTTGGTACTATATACGTAAAATAGAGATTATCAGGGCTTTTGTAAATTTTAAGCATGATAAAAGGTACAAACTTCTTAGCACCTTGTCTTGATAATGGTAGATACGCCAATGTTAATAATCTCCCTTCTAGAAACAGACATAGAGAATAGACTTATGGACATGGGGAGAGGGGAGGAGAGGGTGAGATGTATGGAAAGAGTAACATGGAAACTTACATTACCATATGTAAAATAGATAGCCAATGGGAATTTGCTGTATGGCTCAGGAAACTCAAGCAGGGGCTCTGTATCAATCTAGAGGGGTGGGATGGGGCAGGAGATAGGAGGGAGGTTCAAAAGGGAGGGGGTATATGTATACCTATGGCTGATTCATGTTGAGGTTTGACAGAAAACAACAAAATTCTGTAAAGCAATTATCCTTCAGTTAAAAAAATAAATTTAAAAAATCTCCCTTCTAAAATATTCTCCTCCTTGTAATAGAGTCAGCTTTTATCTTTGGACACTATGATTATTTTGAGATGTATTTGGAAGGAAAACCAGGCTTGCAGGAGAGAATCATTTTCAGAGTCAGCATCATTGCTGCTAGTTTAGAGATTAAACTTCTTTGGTGGCTTGAGAACATCAGTGTGGTAAGGGATTTACCTATAGACTGCAGAGAGAAATTGACTCTGCAGGTGGCTTGCTGGTTCAGTGCTGGCGGCTCCTGGGAATCTGCTTCCCACAGACAAGAGAGGAGCCAGCAATAAACATGGTGGACTTCAGCACCTTGGACAGGGCATCAGGGGACCAGTTTTGTCAGCTGGGCACTCACGAGGCCTGGGTAATGATCCGTAGCAGTCTTGTTAATGGCCTTAGGGCTTCACATATTTTCTGTAATTATTCCATCATTTGGAAGTTTTGAGTTTCTAATTATTAGGCCTGAATTAAAATATTCTTTGTAATTCAGTTCCCTTTAGGCTGAGAGCTCATGATTTCAGGTTCCTGTCGGGTTATCCTTCTTGTGAATAGTGGGTAGTGGTAGTTACAGTCACCTTTCTCATCATGTCTCTATGTATTTTTTCCTCCAGGACTTCCTCTTTGCCATCAGGTATCTAAATCATCACACCCACGTGCTCAGTGATAAAAAAATAGATGCTCCTCTCCTGAGCCCAGCCATTAGTCCAGGGTAAGACTGTTAGTCCTGGCTGCATACTTAAATCACCTCAGGAAGTCTTAAAATGCCTATGCAAGTCCCACCCCAGAGAACACAATTTAATTGGTCTTGAGTGAGGTGTTTTTTTGTAAAAATTTAAACTAATTTTTAAATCTTTTTAGTTTAAATGTAGTTAACTTAAAATGTTATGCTCTTTCTTGGTGTACAGCAAAGTGATTCAGTTATATATATATTATATATATTAATATATATTATATATATGTGTGTGTTCTTTTTCATATTCTTTCCATTATGGTTTATTACAGGATATTGAATATAATAGTTTCCTGTGCTATCCAGTAGGACCTTGTTGTTTATCTGTTTTATATATTCTGCTAATCCCAAACTCCTAATTTATCCTTCCACCACCTTATTTCCCCTTTGGTAACTATAAGTTTGTTTTCTATGTCTTTGAGTCTCTTTCTGTTTTGTAAGTAAGCAATTATAGAGTCTTTTAGATTCCACATATTAGTGATATCATATGCCACTTGTCTTTTTCTTTCTGATGATGATCTCTAGGCCCATCTAGTTGCTGCAAGTGACATTATTTTATCTTTCTTTTTTATGGCTGAGTAATAGATCACTGTGTGTGTGTGTGTATGTATGTGTGTGTGTGTGTGTGTGTGTGCACTACATCTTTATCCATTCATCTGTTGTTGGACATTTAAGTTGCTTCCATGTCTTGGCTGTTGTGAGCATTAGTATTTCTTAAATACACCTCAAGTAATTCTAATGTACAACTTAGAGTTGCAAACCACTGGTCTAGAGATGGACCTTTCTACCTCCTAATGCCCCTCAAACCCCCAGAGTTGATCTCAGCTTCCTACTCATGATTATGTTAGGACATAGATTGAACTGAATTTCTAGCTTATTGATTTCTAGTATAAACATCACTAAGCCAGCATTGCAGCCTCATTTCCCCCAAATATAGTTGCCCTATCTATCTCAAAGTATATCACAAAAACTTAAGAAAAATAATGTAAATATTAAGAATTGTATACAAAGATACTTAGCATTAGTATATGATTGGAAGAGAAAAGAAAGGATTTCAATTCTGGTGCAGCTGTTCTAGTTCTAGAGTTGTTTTAACAGAGTTAAATGTGTATATGCCCTGTGATGTACTCTGTCACTTCAGTTGTGTCCGACTCTGTGTGACCCCAGAGACGGCAGCCCACCAGGCTCCCCTGTCCCTGGGATCCTCTAGGCAAGAACACTGGAGTGGGTTGCCATTTCCTTCTCCAATGCATGAAAGTGAAAAGTGAAAGTGAAGTCCCTCAGTTGTGTCCGACTTAGCGACCCCATGGACTGCAGCCTTCCAGGCTCCTCCATCCATGGGATTTTCCAGGCAAGAGTACTGGAGTGTGTTGCCATTGCCTTCTCCCTGTGACGTGGAAATCTCATTTTTGTATATATACTTGGAAAACCTCAGGTACAAGTGTCTTGGAACATGGACAAAGATTTTCATAGTGATATGGTTGGTGGTGGCAGGGGGTTTTAGGTAGTTAATAGTCATCACTAAAAAAATTAATAAACAGAAGATGCATTTTTGCAATATAGCGTAGAAGTTAGAACAATAAAATGGGTATATACACAGCAACATGAGTAGAACTATAAACCAGAGTGAAGAAAGAAAAAAGGAAACAGCATAAATACACTTAATTCATGAAGTGCTATTACAGATTTTTCATGGATACATTTATTACCGAGGGCATTTACCAAACACAGTACAGTAAGTGGTTGTGGGACATGGAATTGATGAAAGAGGTTAAAGGGGAAAAGTAATGAAACAAAATTTAGCAACAACAGAACCTGAAACAGGCAGATGCTGGTGGTATGTGCTGTGAACTGAGGAGTATGATTAGCTTAGCCCTCTGCTCTTTCCAAAGGTGAAGCAAGAGAGCAAAAAGACAGAGAAGGGGAGTGAGACCTGACTGGCTTACAGTAGAAGCAGGAGAAGCTAGAGCGAAAAATGAGAACTTGGGAACCAGGAAAGGAAACCAGGAACCTGCCCTGGGCTGGAGAGCAAAATCAGGCTTGCTTGCTCCCTATAAAGGATTTCAGGAGGAAATGAAAAGGCTTGCTAGTTTGGAAATAAAGGCATTCACAAAATTCCTGAAATAAAGTGGGAATAATTTCAAAACTGGAACTGAACATTGCACTTCTAGATCTGGGAGGGAGTTTCATGCTGCAGACTCAGGGATGTCACTTGGAAACCAGGTGAGGGTTGGGCTGTTCATCCTAACACTCTGAGTTTCAGAACAAAGGAGTTTCCAGAGAGGAGTGATATTCCCCCCCATTAGAAACTGACTCTGTCTCCTTTTCAGATGTCTCCAGATAGTGGTCTAATCATGGAATCATCCAATGAAGAGCCGTGCAATGATTCTCTACCGTGTGCTGGGCAGTGAGTGTGCAGAGAAGAGTGAGGCCAATCCCTGGCTTAGGAAGTGGCCCTTGCAGATGCTGAAAACATCTTTAACTTTGCTCTAAACACTGAGCTGGGGCTGTGCAGAATCTCTTTTCTCCCTGACAGCAGGGGATCATCTGTTTATAGAATTAGAAACCCCAGTGGTGCATTCACTGTCAATATGAGAAACACATGCCTTAACAGGAAGCCTCTCCATCTGTGCTGCTGATAAAGAATAATGAATATATTAATTAATATATTAAGGAACCATGTTTTGAGTTTTTCTACTGGGAGCCTAAGAAGAACAATACAAATACCATCAGGTTATACTTGGGAACAACTTATACATCAGATCAGACTGTGTGACTGTTAGATTGGGTCCTGATGTAGGTGGGTTTGATTTTACAGTTGTGGGAACCATGGAGCTGTGAAATCCAATTTGGACCCCAAAGGTAAGGCAGAAAGCCAGTGCTTGGGGGAGCCACCCTTGCTGGCCCCTGAAAGTCACACTGGAGTGGCTTTGAGAGCAATTATCCTGGTAGAGCAGCTCTTACTTTGCATTTAAGATTGTCCTCCTGAAAAGGTCATGTGTAAATCAAATTTAATAAATCAAATTCTACGCTTCATACCTTGGGGAGGCTCTCTCTTCAAAAGAAGCTGTGAGTGAATCCCTTTTTAATAGAAGTAATCAGCTCTTCATTTATCTGATTTGTAAGGTAAGATTTTTATATATCAGATTTTCTTAAAGTGAGCAGCAGTGTTTTTCTTTTGTTCGTGATAGAAAACCTAACACAGTATGGTGTAAGTGAAATACAACAACAGCAAGTAAATGACAGGTGTGTGTAATGAAAAGTTTAGGGGCATAGTGGCTTTAGACATGGCTGAATTCAGGACCCAAACAATGACGACAGAATTTTCTTTTTTTCCGTTTCTCGCATCTGCCTTCTCTTGGCGTTATTCTCAGGCTCTACCTGGGTGAAGCAGCTGCAGCATCTTACCTGCCAGGTTCAAGGCCACTGATGAATATTACTTGCTTTTTTCCCCCAGCAGATGCGGAATTGGCTCTGATTGGGTCACCTGCCTATCCCTGAATGAATAGGGAGTGAGGAACTGATTAGCGTAGGCCTGGTCACACGGGGCTCTATGCAAACCACATGGGTAGAGAGTGGGGAAATGGCACTTACCGAAGACACTCAGGCAGTTGTCAGGAGAAGTGGGGAACAACGTCAGGAAAGGGTGACATAAACGCGACTCTTCCCTTTCCATCACCCTTGTATCCAATCCATCACCACGCTTGCTACAAGTAGCTCACATCTGCACATTCTTGCATCAGAATCTCCTGGGATTCTTGTTAAAATGCAGATTTCAGGGTCTTACTCCAGATAAAGGGAATTCTATTGTCTTGGGAGTGGTCTCAGAATCTGTAATTTTAGATCGTTTCCCAGGCAATTAAAAAAAAAACAAAAAACACTGCCATTTAAGTACCACTTCCCAAAGCTTGTCCATCCTTCTGTCTCCACGGTAGCTACCTTAGTGCCTTAGTTCCTGGACAAGCCAGAGCTTCCTTACTGGTCCTCCCTCTTTCGTCTCTCCTCTACTAGCCACCGTCCCCTCCCCCACCGCCTCCGCTTATGCTAAATCACCACGATTTAGCATACTTTGGGGAGGCTCTCTCTTCAAAAGAAGCTGTGAGTGAACCCCTTTTTAATAGAAGTAATCAAACTACTCCTCTGTTTAGCGCTCCCGCCTCCTGCCTATGAGACTTCCTCACTTACCTTGGATCTAAGCCATCTTCATGCCCAACCTCATCCCTTTTCCAAACATTCCAGTTCCTTTCCCCATGTTCAGATCCACTGCACGTTATCTTCCCTCTCCCTTTATTGCCATTTCCTTTTTCTGTGCCTGGAAAACTCAAACCCCAGCATTAAGTCCAGATCAGCTGCTCCCGCCTCTGTGAAGCCCCTCTGTCCCTTCCCTCCAATCTCCCCTCATCCTCCCTCAGAACCCTCTTTATATCTCCTCTACAGGAGTTACACACACTCTCTGGAACATTCGAGTTTGCGTGTTTGTTGTTCCCGCCAGCCCTACAAGGGGGCTCAAGAATATTTCTTAAGTGTTAAAAGCAAGTCATTGGAAAAAGACAAACTGGGTTCCCATCCAGTTTAATGTACAAGATGTGTGACTTTGGGCAAGTCACCTTACTTTCCTGAGCCTTAGTTTCCTAATTAGTAAATGGGGATATTCCTACCTCCTGCATAGGCATGTTGATGGGCTCAGTTGAGATAATGAACAGAAATCTCTTTAACACAGTGCCTGGCATCATAATTAGTGCCAATGAGTGCTAAATTAAAAAAATTAACCTTCAAGTCAAGGAAGCAAAAGCCCTCAGTAGTACACTTAAATTCATATTCATGTAATGCTAAGCAACCGTTTCTTAAAACTATATTTCTTGAACTAATTCTGTGGTGTTATGTGGGCCAAATCTGGAATGGTGCAGATGGACTCCATCCTTATAGACCATTTTCCCATGTCCCCAAGACCTTCACATTCCTCTTTATCTTCTCCTGGGCATTAAGCGGCTTTAAGTCCATCCCTCTGAAATAATCACTTTCAGTCCGTGGAATGCTGACAGGAGAGGAATGCAGCTCCCCACAGTGTGATTTCTCTGGACCATGGGAATATTTCGGCTCCGTAAGAATGAGGAAGGCTAAGGGTGCCTGGTGGTGGACAGCCAGTTCAGAAGTGGCAGGCTTGAGCTCGCATAAATGAAAGCCATTAAAGCTCCCTGAAGTGAAAGATTGGTCCAGGAATCCGAATGAACTGATGATAAGTGTGGAAGAGATAAACATTTCATTTATGTGGGCAGCAGATTGAATTTCAAGAAATTTAGCCCCTCTTCTGATGACTACTGCCTGCTTGTTTTATAATCTGCCTGAAATTCTCACTCTCCTTTACGACCATGCATCTTGTACTTGGCATGCAAGAGGATATGTAAAAGGGATCACAAACAGAAGTTGGGAAAAGCATAGGCAGTTCAAGAAAAACTGCTTGCAAATTCCTAGTTAATCTGCAATGCCCACTGCAGGGGAATATTTACATGCTGCATATTTGGTGCATAAAAGTACCTAGGACAGTGGCTGGATAGCTGGTGCTTTGTAGCCACTTACTAATGTTGGTTTTGTCCTTTCCTTCCACCCATGGAAGTTAGTGGGCATTTGTGTGTGTGTGTGTGTGTTTCTGTGGACTTGCAAGAGGATGTAAGAAAATGACTTCTATGTCTTTGCAGGTTGTTTAAAATTTAGAATATAGATCACAGCACTAACTTGATTGTATTTGTCTAGCTAACATGTTAGATACTATTCTAAATGTAGCCCTGCTGTAGGTTCAGTGAATATAAAGTTTAACAAGAAAACAGAGGACAAAATCCTTGCCTTCAGGGAACTCATGATTAGAACACAAAAATAGACAAGTAATCAAACAAAACATAAGGTTAGTCTCCCTTGAAGCCAGAAATTAAGTCTTACCCATCTTTGTTTCCTAGCACCTCGGAGTTCTTTCCTGATCTTCATAGGTATAAGATATTGTTAGTTTTAGAGGTCTGTTTTGTTTAAAATCAAATATATTATGCCACTGCCACATTAAATATAATTTTTTATAACCATGTAAGTGTTGTGTTGAAAGGCAGTTGACAGGTTGACATAAGGCTATACTTTGTAGACTTCCAAGTAGATGCTTGTTGATTTAATTTTGCAATCTTTGTATTATTGAGATGATATTAATTATTTTCAGCTTTCAAATATTTCCACGAATGCTTGAAAAGCTCATGGGTCTTGGAAACTGCTCTGATAGCATCTAATAGATTATACAGACCTAGAAATGCCACATCGTGTCTGGCACATGATGGGTTCTTCATGAATATTTAATGAATGAATTAATAAATTAAGGAAACCAAATAATGAATAAATATCATGTGTTACAGAGTCCAGTTCCATGAAGCAAGCAGCTTGTCTGATGGTTGTGTGTTCCATTCTGGGTACTAGTTCTGATCTTTTTGAAAGTGGAGGTCTTCGATTGCTAATGGATTGTGATGATTGAGAGCAAGTATCTCCCGTCCATTGGAAAACTAAAAAAGCATGATCCTGATAGGCTTTTAGCAAAAGGCATGGGACGATCCAACAGGCGCAGAGTAAAGTTAACATTATGAAAGTAAGTAGGTGCTATAGTCTTTCATGCAAAACTGACAGAGGCAAGAGTGTGATGCTAAGTCAGAGAGCCTGAGGCACAGAGACAGTGTGAAGAGCGTGAGCTTGGAGTGAAGCCTCCCTCAGTTTAGATCCTGACTTCAGTGCTCCTGGTTGTGTGACCTTGAAAATGATGTAACTCCTCTTGAGTTATTATTATTATTATTGTCATCAGCTGAAAAAATAGAGTTTTTTCCCCAGTCAGGGACCTAGATCCCACATGGCACAACAAAAGATCCTGTGTGCTACCACTAAGACCTGGGGCATCCAAATAACTAAATGAAAGAAAGGAAGTGATATAAAACCCATTTCACAGAGTTGTGGTGGGTATTCACTGTATTGTGCAAAACACTGATCACAGTGCCTGACATGTGGTAGGCACGCCCCAATTTTAACCTTTAGTTTTATTTGTTCCAGCACTGTCAGAAGTTAGCAGGATGACCTTGGTTGGACAAATCTCTCAACTATTTAGAGCCTCTGGTTTCCTTTCTTTAGTACAGGCTGAGAAAAACTTTTCTAATGAATCAGAGCCAGGTCGTAAAGAGTGGATGAGGTCACTAGAGGTGGTACAGCACAGGCTGTTGTGGGAGCTAAGAACTGGGAGCAGCTTTTCTGCCTGTGTGAGTATAGATGGCGTGGCTGGTGGGAGATAACAAAAAGAAGAAGTTTTGGAGATTTCAGGGTAGGCCAGGTGTGTCAGTCAGAGCTCTTCATTGCAAACAACAAAAACCAATCCTGGCCAGTTAAACAGAAAAGAAATCCAAGAGAGGATGTTAGAAAGCTTGGAGAACTTCCAGGGGGTGCCTGCATTCAAGAGCGACACTCAGAATCGTACTGCAGAGCTAGTTCAATAGTGACATCATGGTGGCCTGTCTGGGCAGGGAACGGGCAGCCCAAGACCAACCCTGCTGATGCAAGGCATTAGACGCGACCATGAGATTCCTTGCTGTTGACCTCTTTGGAAACCAGATGTTACTGCGGACGCTAGATTCCACATTACCCTGTTCTACAAGTCACAAGTTTCTTACTCAAAGCTTAGTGAAGGTGAGTCTGATAGGTGAAACCAATGTCATATACTTGTGTCCTAGCTGCAAGGAAGGCTGAGAAGAATATGGCTTCTATTAGAGGATTTGGAAGATGAATAACTCTCCAACATAAAAAAAAGATGTTCAGTGACCTGCTGCTGCTGCTAAGTCACTTCAGTCGTGTCCGACTCTGTGTGACCCCGTGGACTGCAGCCTACCAGGCTCCTCCGCCCATGGGATTTTCCAGGCAAGAGGACTGGAGTGACGGTGACCTAGTCAGCCCAAATAATGACACACCTCTATTGTAGTATGACCCTGTGACTGAGTTTTGCAGAAAGTTTAGAAGTGTGTCAGACCTTCATGGTTTTGATATGGTAAACACAGAAGGTAGCATACTCAATGGCCTGGCGAGCTTGGGGAGGCAGGTGCGGATGAGCAGTTTCAAATATTTCAGTCTGGCTGTGTGGAAGTGCTGTGAGCGCATGCATAAATGTGTGTGTGCATGTGTGTCTTTTCCCTGGCTGCTCTAATGATTTTTCTTTTCTTTTTGGTTTGTGATATATTTAGGTATACATATGTGCTTTTTAAAATAGTTCTCCTATTTAGAGTTTGTTGAAATTTTTGGATCTTTGGGCTGACTTTAAATCAAATCTGAAAGAAAATGTAGTTATTGTGTATTTACATATTTAGTTTATCTCTTTTCACTTCTGCTTCTGGGGCTCCGTTTATATGTATGTTGGATCATTTTATATTAGTCCATGGGCGACTGATGTTCAGTTCATTCTTTTTCTCTCTGTGTTTCCATTTGGGTAATTTCTACAGACTTGATTTTATATCTCTAACATTTTTTTGAAAGGATTGGAATATAGTTGATGTATAATACTATATGTTACAGATTACAATATAGAGATCCACAATTTTAAAGGTTATATCTATTTATAGGTATTATAAAATATTGGCTATATATCTATTTGAAACAAATATAATTTAATTGGAGGCTAATTACTTTTGGCATTTTGGCTAAGATCAAGTGTAGTGTCTGTTCTTATAGCTTATTTTAGACACAGCAGTTTGTGCCTTTTTATTCCCTCCCCCGTGTTGCCTATACCTGCTCTCCCCCTTCCCCCTGTGACCATTAGTTTGTTCTCAACTATGACTTTGCTTCTTTTTTGTTATGTTTGCTATTTGTGGTATTTTTTCAATACTGACTTGATGCTAAATTTACTATTGCTTTCTTCCTTTGTAGCCCATCTGCTGTTAAGCCCATAAGATTAAATTTTAATTTCAAATAAATAAAGTTTCCAGCCTATACTTTCTATTGGGCAAATTCTAGAACTTCATTTCTTTGTGATTTTCTGCTTCTCTTCATGAACTGTGTTTATTTTACTCCCCGAAAATTCGTTCACATATTTATAACAGTTATTTAAACTCCATGATTACCAATTCCAACATATTGGTCTTCTATGAGTCTGCTTCTATTGACAGTTTTTCTCTTGATTATTTATCATATTTTCCTCCTTTTTTCATGTCTTGTAATTTTTAAAATTTTGTGCCAAATATTACACACAAAAACAGAGATATTGAAGTACAATTTTTATATATAGTATATGTGCAAGTATATATATGTATGTAATGTAGAGTGTGCAAGTTTTTCTCCTCTGTCAATAAAATTCGGATTTCGCCAACAATGGAATTGAGCTTGGGCTGGGATATAACTTTAATTAGATTGAGTTCACTTTTTAAAAATTTGTTTATTTTTTAACTGAAGGATAATTGCTTTACAGAATTTTGTTGTTTTCTGTCAAACCTCAACATGAGTCAGCCATAGATTGTTTCAAATTTCGACCATGTATATATGACTTTCATTTGTCTCCTTGACCTCCCAAGGGGCTGATCTATTTGATATTTCAGAATTTCACTGGAGAGGTAGCTGGGATTCAAGTTCAAATAAATCTGAATCACTTTTTGATTAAACTCCAAGTTTTCAAAGTCTAAGAACCACAAGACTACAAAGGCTTCTCTACTTTCCAGCTGTGTTTCTTGGGCTGGTTACTCAGCAAAATTCCCAAGTGGGACCAAGTAATTTATCTTTATGTTTATGGGTCTCTTCCTAGATTCCAATATTTTCTGCTTTATCACTCTTGGCTGACTTTTGGTCATCCCTGAAAATTCTGTCTCTGGAAGACCTGATTCTCTGTCCACTTACATTAAGACAAGGTCCATGCCTTCAGGTATGGAAACCACCATTACTTTCTGCTTACCTGTGAAAGGCTCATTCCTGTCTGGAATTCAGTGCATCAGGACTTCTTTGCATTTACTGCTCTTTGATAGTTTCATAGTTTATTTTTTGTTCATTTTTCTTCCTTGTTACCATGGAGCTATAGATCTTTTACATACATTTACATACTAACCAGAAATAATAATGACCTCCCTCATTCTAGAGTGCTGTTTTTCGTTGGTACAACACTCTTTGGGTTTCTGCTTTGAAACGGAAAGGAGGCCTATGACCCTGGACACCTAGAGATCATTTCCTTCCCATCTGTCAGTCACTCAGGAAAACCCTACTCCCCTCACCAGGTCTTCCTGCAATGGTTGCTGCTACCATGGTGCTAGGTGCTATGAAATTAGCTTGGGAAGATCCCCAATCTCTCACTGATTTCAGAACATCCACGTTGTACCCTTTCAGACACTTCCCCTTTATACCCAACAGATACATTTACATAAATTTATAATTCTCTCTTTTGTGATTGAGTTAATTGTTAAATGCCCTATGGGAGTTTTCTATTTACAGGAAGCTTGTAGTTAATCCTTTCATAATATGAATAATGAGAGTAACAAGTCACCCCTGGCTCCTACACCCAAATCCATTCCAACTGTTGACTCTAACGCTGGAGTCAGATAGGTCTGTAATCAAACCCTCTGCCAACCAGTTCATATGTGTGTGGCCTCAATTTCTGTTTGCCTCAGTTTCATCATTTATTCAAACTGTTTTTTTTTATTTTACTTTACAATACTGTATTGGTTTTGCCATATATCAATTTCTTATTACTCTAAATATTTTTCCTTTCCATCTTCCATAGTTAGATTCTACTCCGCCTTCTGATTTCAAATGAAATGTCGCTTCTTCAAGGATGACTTCCTTGACTAGCTCAAATATGCCTATTTTACATTCTTAGAGCCCAGGTACTTCTCACTTGTAGCACTTGCCACAGCCATAACCTTATATTTACTTGTGCGATTATTTGTGTAGCATTTTCTTTCAGTCTAGAATACACATTCCATGAGGGCAGGGACCGGGTACTCCTAGTGCCTAGCATAGTCTTTGGCAAAGAGGAATGGTTTCTAGTACTGCGAGCAATGATGCTTACCTCTAGGCAGTTGTGAGGGCTAAATTAGCCAATACAAGGGTGTCTTAGTTTGAACCTCTCCAAAATAAGCATTTAGACACAATAAATGTATTTGGTCATTGATCCGAATTATTAATAAAACAGTGAAGGAGTTGGGAGAGTGGAACAATGGAGTGAGCAAAACCAGTGTAAGGTGCATTACCTTGAGCGGGTCACCACAGTAAATAGCTTAAGCTCAGCAGAACGTAACAGAATTTTCCAACTGAGGGCTGAAGAAGTTGGATTATTTATTCACTAACTGCCTCATTGTTTGAAGGTCACTTCTGGAACGTCACCTCTCAAGCACTCACTTTCTGGTCTCCAGAGAACATCCTTAGGCAGAAGGGGGTAGGAAGTTACGCATAAAGGAACTATCTGCACCACGGTGGGTGGGACTCCTTCAGTGACCGCTACTGAGAGAAAGCTCTCTGTGAAGTGTCAATGCCGAGAAAAGCTACTTCCACAAACTCTGTCCCCTGTCCACCTCCCATGGTTTCATTAGCCCTGGGAGAACTTGGCAGTTTCAGAGCTTATGTCAAGGCTTCAGAGTATGCCTGCTTTTACTGTTGACCAAAGGCATGAAGACAGATGGACAGATATAAAGGTGCCCTGAGTCCAAGCTCCACCTTACTCTGGGAAAGCTCACCACTCAGGCTGACCTTGGGGACAGTTGAGGGCCACAGCAACACCACGTTGGTGTGAATTATCTGGAAGCACTGGGATATTGATCCAACTCTTGTGTGCAATACAATTATTAATACATAGCTTATAGCCAAGGCAAGACTTACTATTTACCCAGGGCATTGGTTCTACCCCTACTAGGCACATAACTAATGCCTATTGGGCAAACACTGGGGCCCTACCAGAAGCGGGACCATCAGAGTCAAAATACACCCATATTTTAAAGGGTTAGTGACTATAGGGATGATTTGTGACAATAAAAAAACCTATTTCTTTGAGAGATGAGATGGAATGATCCTAATTCCCAGAATATGAAATTAAGGTTTCTTTATTTTTCACAATGATATGAGGAGTTCTAGAACATTTGTGCTGCCAAATTTTAGCTCTGATTTAAAACACCTTTGTCACAAATTCTAGCTGAGTGTAGCCTTTTTGGAACGTGGAGAGCTGATTCAGCCCTCCCTCCCTGAGAGGAGTAGATAAGTGAGAGCAAAGGAGAGAGACAGAGGCAGAGAGATACACACAAAGCGAGACCAAGAGACAGAGAGAGAGAAAGAGAGGGGGAGAGAGAGAAGAGAAGGGAGGAGGAAAGGAGGGAGGGAGAGAGAGAGAGGTTTCTTTTCTCCCAGCTTTTGAAAAGCAGTGTATTTTCATAACTGCATGTCACACGTGTGTTAGGGAGCACGTGTGCTTCTCTTTTGACAAGAAGGAGAGGCCGATTTCTCCTCTGGCTTGCCCGCTTTCCTTTAGTGTCTGCCTTTTACCCTGTTTGGTCCCTGCTTATCTCTTTTGGGTGCTTTTTGTCACAGGCTGCTTACCTGCCTGCCACCCCTTTTCCGCGCCTCTTTCCCTGGCATTGTTTTCTCTCTTGTCACGTCTTTTGACACCCGTCTTTCTGTTTTGTTCTGTGGTTTGTGTCTCTACTTCTGTTTATCCCCCTCTCCTTTTTTTTCCCTTTCTCCTCTCCTCTCTCCTCTCTCTCAATCACGCACACACACACACACACACACACACACACACACACACACACACCCCTCCTGAAACAAACACAAAGATATTATAAATTTTATCAGAGTGGAAGTGAAATATCCTTAATCTGCCCCCTCTTAAAAATCAAAAGAGGGGAAGAATCCCCACTTCTTCCTTCTGTGGTCCTGGATGAGGCCCTTCGAGGACCAGGAGCCCTCTGGTCTGGCCTTCTTTGGCAACTTCGGTGCCTGCTCTTTGGAGAATCTCACTCTACTCCAGGCTCTGGACCAAGCTGTCGGAGCTCCCAAAGGAGCCTCCCAGTGACCGGGTCCTGCCAGGTATGTCCTAGAATTTTCTCATGTGGATGAGATGCCTTAAGTCTCAGATCTAACATTTCCTACCTCTACTCTGTTCTGTACAGTCACAGCACAAATTAGAAGTTCGTTTGGGGCAAACACGCTGAGTTAAATAGGTTGTTTCATCGCCAGTCTATGTTCAATACAGGATACAGGATGATCCACAGAGATGATATGGGGTGGGAGGGGGGAGGGGGGTCCATGATTGGGAACTCATGTACACCCGTGGCAGATTCATGTCAATGTATGGCAAAGCCAATACAGTATTGTAAAGTAAAATAAAGTAAAAATAAAAATTAAAAAAAAATAAATAGGTTGTTTCAAATTAGTTGTGTTACTTCCACCTGCCATTCTGCATTTAAGTCCAAGTTCTGACAATGACTAACAAGCGGCAGGTGAATTCCTTTACCCTTTGGTGCCTTGGTTTTCTCAACTGTAAAATGAGCATGACACATTGAAGGGCAGTTTTTAGAATTCGATGAGGTGATAACTGTAAGGCACTTTGCACAGGGCTTACAGAGAAACAGCAGGTACAGTAAGGGACATAATACCGCCCTGTCTACTGAACACAGTCGTTCCAAGTGTTAGATGAAGTGAAAATGGAGATGGAGCTGCGAAACAAGGACTGGGGGTCACATCTTACTCTGTTATTAAGAAGGTAATTTCAATAGCTAACGTTCATTGAGCCTTTACAGTAATACATTTAAAAAAAGCCCTCTGAGGTGGGTATGATCTCTAGTTTATGGATGAGGAAGTGAAGGTGCAGAGGTGTTGAGTGATGACCAAGTCACACACAAAAACAATAAAAACTTAGTTACTAAATGCCTACCACGTGCCAGGCACCATCTTGAGGCTGTTACGTAGTTTTCACAAATTTGCAAGGCAGCCATTATTTCCAATTATTTTTTAAGATGCGAAGACTGAAATTTAGAGAAATTAGTAAATAATTTGCCCAAGCTCAAGTGGCCAAAGGCAGGGCCTTTGAGATGCTGAAACTTGTTCTGGAAACCTCTCACTGTCCCACCTCACAACTTTTGGAGGGAAAAACTGGGCTCAAGTCCAGGCCTTTGCAGCTGTGTTCTGTCCATTGCCACCATGTCTATGAGATGAGCAGGGTGTGTGTGTGTGTGTGTGTGTGTGTGTGTGTGTGTGTGGTGGGTCGGGGGTGGGGGGGGTTCCTGGTGTCCGAGGTGGTGGGCAGCCTTGCCTCCAGGGCATAAAGCAGCAAATGCCGTGCCAGCAGTCTTGGTCTATCTTTCATTCATTCTGCCTCCTCATCCCTCATCCTCCCGCCCCTTCCTTCCTCCTCTTCCTCTCCGGATGCCTCTTCCTCCCCTATTCCTTTTCCTCGACCCTCCTCCTCTTCGTAACCTCCTCTGACTTGTCCTTTCCTCTCCTCTTCTGTCCCCTCTCCCCTCCTTGTCCCCCCATGATCTCTCCCTACCCCCCTTCCTATTCTTTCATCACCTCTTTCATCTCCTACTCCTTCTCCACCTCCTCCTCAACCAACTCGAAGCCTAAAGAGCAGAGCTGCCTGCTGTTGCCATGGGAACCCCTCAGCCTTGCTGCAGCCTTTTCCTGGCTCTTGGCTGGCCTAGGACCAACAAGAGAGGATGATGGGGTGGCTCCAGGATTTCCTTTGTCTCCTTCTCACAGAGACCCCGGGACCCCCCTGCATCCTCAAAGGCCCCAATCAGCTGTCCCTAGAAAGGCCGAGGGCAGGAAAACAAAGGGTTATCAAGAGCTCAAGGGTAGGCTTGAGAGTGGGACTGGGCAGTGGTCACCTTCATACCACCAAAACCCCACCCTCCAGTCTACCGAACAAATTCAGGTACAATACAGAAAAACAAAAACAAAAACAAAAAAAACAAAACAAAACAAAATGCTACCCCCAGCACCCAACTGTGCACAGAAATCTCCATAAACCTGACTTCGGCTAGCTCCCAGCTAAGGCCCAAGTTGTGATCAAAACCTTTCTTTGCTGAGCACTTTGTCTCGCTGAAAGAGGTCCCAGCCAGAATTTAGGAGATCAATGGTTGTTCCCAGTCTTGCTGGGTAACCAGGAGCTTCGTTCCATACATGTCACATGGAGAGTCCTGTTTCCCCCATGAGCTTCTAGGACACTGTGGAAGCCACAGGGCCGTGCAGGCTCTCCTGGCTCCTCCTCCAACCTCCCTGCAGGAAAGCCCTTTCTGTGGACCCGCTTTCCTCCAGGGCTTGTTCCTCTGCATCTGTTGGAGCCACCACTGTCCTTTCCCATGGGAAATTCAAAAAATATTCCCTTGGTCACTTTCTCCTTCCTCCCTCATGTCCTGAGTCCTCTGTGACTTCCTTATTTTGATCTTAATTTGGAGAACATATTTAAATCACCAGTTATGGGCAAAAATGTAACTGGCTGGTATAAAGCCCCTCTTTATAACCAAGTGAATTAATAGTTTGTAAAGCAGGGAGCTTGGAATTTCCTCTCCTTTGCCTATTCCATCAGAATGGAGCTTGCTTGGTCTATCTTCCTGCCCTGGGGACTGTCTGAATTAGCCAGTTCTTGCTGTGGCAACAGCCTTCACTCCCCCTTGCCAAATTTCAGTGGCGTATACGAGCAAACGTTCATTCCCTGCTCACATTATGTGAGTGCTGCTGGTCACCAGAAGCTGTGCTGGGTGCTCTGGGGCTCCACCGGGCTTGGCTCAGCCCCACGTGTGTGCACAGATGCTCAGCCGTGTCCAGCTCTTTGCGACCCCATGGACTATAGCCCACCAGGCTCTTCTGTCCATGGAATTTTCCAGGCAAGAATATTGGAGCTGGTGGCCCTTGTCTACTCCAGGGGATCTTCTCAACCCAGGGACTTAGCCCACATTTCTTGTGTCTCCTGCACTGGCAGGCCAGTTCTTTACTTACCATTGCACCACCTGTGAGACTCTCAGTTCCACGGGTCTTCCCTTACTCTGGGACCTTGCCTGAAGGGGTAGCCCTGACCTGTAGCATGATGCTCTCACGGCCCAGGGCAGAAGCTCAGGGGAGGAAGAGGTGAGCCAGCAAGCCCATGGAAAGGTTCTGCTCCAGTGTGGGATAAGTCAGATCTGCTGGTACATTAGTGGGCAAAGCAAGTCACGTGACTCTGTCTAACGTCAAAGAAGAAGTAGGCCTGCCTACAGGGAAGCTCGACAAGGACAGAGAGGAAACAGACAATTATAGACAAAGACTAGAGACTTCCTGGTGGTCCAGTGGTTAAAACTCCACCTTTCAAAACAGAGGGGGTGGGTTCAGTTCCTGGTTGGGGAGCTTAGATACCACATGCCTTGGGGCCAAAAAACCAAAACACAGAACAGAAGCGATATTGTAACGAATTCAATAAGGACTTTAAAAATGGTCTACATCAAAAAATCTTAAAAAAAAAAAATAAAGACTAGGAGCTACTACAATGTTGAAACAATCTCAGACTCGAGTTAGCTTTTTGCTTGTGCCCTCCTCATATTATATTGAACTATTACCTGAAAGAACAAAAGTAGGCGCCAGTTCAGAGTCAGCCAGACATGAACTGAAACCCGAGTTCCTTGCCTTACTGCTGTGTGACCTCAGGCCAGTTGGTTTCCCTCTCGGAGCCTCAGTTTCTACATCTGTCAAATGGATTTTGAATGGTTGTTATGGGGATTAAATGGGATTACACAGCACTTGGCAGATGGTAGGCATTCAGCAGATCACAGGTACTACCATTATCAATACAGAAAAGTGAATAAATTATTTTTCCTCAAAATAGATAACTTAGATATACCCAAATGTCTCGTGCTTTTTCCTAGTTACCCAATCTGGGTCTTAGTCCTTGGCCAGAGGATGTTAGGGAACTATAGTAATAGCTAATGCTAACGGTTGTGTGACACTTACTGCATGTAAGGTACTCTTTAAAAGATGATAGAATTTAAGCAAATGGAAACACAGGAAAGGAAGCTAGACAGGTGTCTTGTCTGTAGCCATGTATGTGGCAGAACTAGGATTTGAACCCAGGCAGCTCAGCTGAAAATATCTGTGTTCTTAACCATTGTACTACTCTGTCTGTCAGCTTAGCTGGTAGCCAATGATTGGCCAGAGTAGCGGTGAGCTTGAAAGTTATCTGCCTATGGATGTTAAGCCATGTCTAGTTTATTAGACTGAAAGAGAATTTGGAGAATGATCTGGCTTCATTATCAATTTTGATATGAAATAAAGAAGTTGTGGGGGAGGGGGTTGGGCAAGAGTAAGACACAGAATCTGTGGGATTCAGCCTCTAGTCATTCCAAGTGGAGTGTGAGCCCAAGTGGGAAGAAGGGTAGGTTCCTGGAATGGAGGATGTCTCTTTGTTTCTCTTCCATTCAGAAGCCCCAGCCTTTGCTTTCCAGGTAGATCAGCTGCCTTTTGGAAGGCAGGCCTATGAGATTCCACTCTTTGCTGGGAAAGACTGTGGTTATTTTGTTCATGTATGCACACAAGGTGGTAAGATGAAAAATTTTCTGGAAAGTATCTCACTCCCCTTTCCCAGGACAGGTGACAACATTGTCATCCCAGCAGGCCCAAGTTGGCTTTGACATCTGCAACAAAAGGGGAGAGCTGGTCACACTGCTGGAGGTACTTCAGCCAGTGAAGCTTCTGTTATACCAAGAGTTGACCATCTACTTGGAGCCCCAGCAACTGATGATAAGCATGATAGCAAACTTCTGACCAGTCAGTCCTAAAAGAAATCAACCCTAAATATTCATTTGAGGGACTGATGCTAAAGCGCCAATACTTTGGCCAGCTGATGCAATGAGCCTACTCATTGGAAAAGACTCTGATGCTGGGAAAGATTGAAATCAGAAGGAGAAGGGATCAGGAGACGATGAGATGGTTAAATAGCATCATCAACTCAGTGAACATGAATTTGATCAAATTCTGGGAGATAATGGAGGACACAGGAGCCTGGTGTGCTGTAGTTCAGTTCAGTTCAGTTCAGTCGCTCAGTCGTGTCCGACTCTTTGCAACCCCATGAATTGCAGCACGCCAGGCCTCCCTGTCCATCACCATCTCCCGGAGTTCACTCAGACTTATGTCCATCGAGTCCGTGATGCCATCCAGCCATCTCATCCTGGGTTGTCCCCTTCTCCTCCTGCCCCCAATCTCTCCCAGCATCAGAGTCTTTTCCAATGAGTCAACTCTTCGCATGAGGTGGTCAAAGTACTGGACCTTCAGCTTTAGCATCATTCCTTCCAAAGAAATCCCAGGGTTGATCTCCTTCAGAATGGACTGGTTGGATCTCCTTGCAGCCCAGGGACCCTCAAGAGTCTTCTCCAATACCACAGTTCAAAAGCATCAATTCTTTGGTGCTCAGCCTTCTTCACAGTCCAACTCTCACATCCATACATGACCACTGGAAAAACCATAGCCTTGACTAGACGGACCTTAGTCGGCAAAGTAATGTCTCTGCTTTTGAATATACTATCTAGGTTGGTCATAACTTTCCTTCCAAAGAGTAAGCGTCTTTTAATTTCATGGCTGCAGTCTTTGCAGTGATTTTGGAGCCCAAAAAGATAAAGTCTGACACTGTTTCCACTGTTTCCCCATCTATTTCCCATGAAGTGATGGGACCAGATGCCATGATCTTCGTTTTCTGAATGTTGAGCTTTAAGCCAACTTTTTCACTCTCCTCTTTCACTTTCATCAAGAGGCTTTTTAGTTCCTCTTCACTTTCTGCCATAAGGGTGGTGTCATCTGCATATCTGAGGTGATTGATATTTCTCCCGGCAATCTTGATTCCAGCTTGTGTTCAGCATTTCTCATGATGTACTCTGCATAGAAGCTAAATAAGCAGGGTGACAATATACAGCCTTGATGTACTCCTTTTCCTATTTGGAACCAGTCTGTTGTTCCATGTCCAGTTCTAACTGTTGCTTCCTGACCTGCATACAGATTTCTCAAGAGGCAGGTCAGGTGGTCTGGTATTCCCATCTCTTTCAGAATTTTCCACAGTTGATTGTGATCCACACAGTCAAAGGCTTTGGCATAGTCAATAAAGCAGAAATAGATGTTTTTCTGGAACTTTTTTGCTTTTTCTATGATCCAGCGGATGTTGGCAATTTGATCTCTGGTTCCTCTGCCTTTTCTAAAACCAGCTTGAACATCAGGAAGTTCATGGTTCACGTATTGCTGAAGCCTGGCTTGGAGAATTTTGAGCATCACTTTGCTAGCATGTGAGATGAGTGCAATTGTGGGGCAGTTTGAGCATTCTTTGGCATTGCCTTTCTTTGGAATTGGAATGAAAACGGACCTTGTCCAGTCCTGTGGCCACTGCTGAGTTTTCCAAACTTGCTGGCATATTGAGTGCAGCACTTTCACAGCTGTAGTTCACACGATCACAAAGAGTCATACAAGACTTAGTGACTGAACAACGACAGCAGAAACTTCTCACTGAGCCTGAGTCTTTAACTTAGGCCAGCCCACACTCTCATGCCCCATGGGACCTCTAACAGGGTGCCCTGGTCACCCTGGTCTTGTTGAAAGCAAGCATTCTTAACCCACTGTTGTCAACTCACCAATTATTTCTTGCTTCTTGTTCTGCATCTTTGTTTACTCAGCTCCTGACCTTTTGATTTCAATTCCCAAACCCCACATTCACTTCGTATATGTAAGAAATGCTTGGACTTAATTTGACTTGATTCATGGATGTGGCTTTGGAATCACCTTCTGGATTCAACATGAAGCATCAACAAGCTTGGTTTGAGCCCCTGGGGCTGACCTGGTTGCGGCAGGCCAAATACTGCTCCACTCTTGTACCCTTGTTGGTTTTCATTGAGGCTTCCTCTGATCGTTGATAATCTGGGGAACACAGCCTGGACTTCATGACAATCCATGTGGGAATAACATTAGCTCAACTTCATTCCCTTCAGAATCTGGATTCCTTATCTTTGATTTGTGCAGAGAGCACTGTTGTAGCCACCGTCAATTCCCACCTCCAGACTAGAGAAGGACTTGACTAGGAGGAGTGATCTGCATATTTTGGGGGAAGTTATGTCCTTGCTCTTCACTTAGTAAATCCAGTTCCCAAGAGTAGAGTCCAGATCTGCTTCTCCTCCCCTACTTGCTTAACTTTTTAGTCAGTGAGGACTCAGCCTAGAAGGCATTCAGGCGACCTTTACTCAGTAGTCAGTAGGGCTTTAAATCATGCTGCCCTGACAACTGTGTACCCATTGCACAGGGGTATTTAGCTCTCTGGGTGCCCAGCATAGCATCAGACTACAGCTTCACTAGCCTGCACCTTGAATTTAACTGTCCCCTGTCCAGCTCCCTGGTTCCTGGTTTTACCTTGGATCTGGCTGTTTAAGCCCTTATGGCTGTGTCTTACACATTCTATATCCACCATCTCTCTGACCTGTGTGATACTTCTGTGAGCCTTCACACTTACTCAGATGGCCCTTTCAGATCGATAACTTAGATTCTGGTCATATGTCAGAAAGTGTTGCCACCTAGGAAATCAACCCAGACCCCTTGGGTGATATTACATGAGACAGATGACATCTGACTATGTCTTCTGGATATGAGGTGATAGCCTCTTCCTTAAGGGAACCAACTGTCTTGTCTTGGGTGGTTTCTTCAAGAAAAGTCTCAGCTCCCCCCCACCTCAAACCCCCACACCTGTACGGGCTTTTAGAACTCCTCATGGCCCCGCCAAGATGGATAGTCATCTCATCTCCTCAGATAGAGCCTTTCTTGGACTATTAAATTGTCAGATTTAACAAGGACATCAAGTTTTACTCATCAGATTGGCAAAAATGAACATGATTGACAATGCTCAGAAATGGTGTAGGGAAACAGATACTTTTAGATAGCATTTGTGGAAGGGAATATTAACACAACTCTACCATTTTTGGAGGGCAGCTCGAAAATATGTATTGGAACTTTGACCTCAACAATATTCTTTCTAGGAATTTATCAGGGAGTTCATTGGGCAAATTTTCAAACACATACGTGTAAGAGAATGCTCCTTTCAATGATGTTACTGATAGCAGAAAAAGATATGGGATTTGTTAAATAATTCATGTGACATCTATACAAAGGAATGCATGGCAACCATTAAAGAGCTTGTTACAAAGCAACATGAATTGATAGGGAAAGATGTCCACACCATATTGCTGAGTAAAGAAGCAGTTTACACCATAGCTTGTCTAAGATAATCCCAGTCATGGACTTCAGATATATATATACTTATTCAGGAAGCTCCCAGTCTAGGGGGGATGGTAGATAGAAATAGCCCCCAGCCCCAATATGGGATTTCATGGTCTATAAGTCATTAGAAAAATGTAGGAAAGAGCATCTAAGGGGCCCAGGGAAGCCTTCCTAAATAGTGACAGTGAAGCTGGGAACTGAAGGGTGCAGAGGAAGATGCAGAGACCCAACTAGAGGTGTCTGTAAATGGTTGGATCCTTGGGCTTCCCTGGCAGATGGTAAAGAATTCACCTACAAGGCAGAAGACCTGGGTTCAGTCCCTGGGTCGGGAAGACTCCCTGGAGAAGTAAACGGCCACCTACTCCAATATCCTTGCCTGGAGAATCGCATGGGCAGAGGAACCTGGCAGGCTACAGTACATGGGATTGCAAAGAGTCAGAGATGACTGAGAGTGACTAACACTTTCACACATGGGCCTCGAAACATAGCCATGACCTAGATCTTCTGCTCTAAACACCGGGTCACAGGCCACTAGCCACAGTGGATACAGAAAACGTCATTGAAATGAGGCCCATAGATGGGCTATTGGACAACAGGTAGGCTCGGATGGGAGCATTGAACTTTGGCCTAATGCCTATTGTCTGAGGCAGAGGGAAGCTCCACCTTCTTTAAGTGACTTTCTAAGTCCTTCTCTCACCTGCCCTGCTGTGCCCTACAGCAAAATGACACTTAGTCACACAATCTATTCCATAGTTAAACTTGCACTTTATTAAAATTGCTCTGAATAACTCTGGGGGGAAAATTGTATCCGTCTCCATTCATCTTCAGTGGCTTTTACACCTCACTCGACACAACTGTCTCCTTTGATTAAATCTCCATTAAGGCTCTGTTCCATATTCAGTAGCTCTATAAGCCAATTAACCCACTGTTCCATAGGTTAGGAGGAAGAGCAGTGCTTCTTAGAGAGAGAGAGAGAGAGAAGAGAGGAAGGGAGGGAGGAAGAGTGAGAAAGGAAAGAGAAACGTACCTCCTCTGCTAGAGCTACAGTTAACCAGTGTTTATCACTGTGCTCTCATTTCTCCACATTTAATCAAAGGAAATGGCAGGGACGTTGCCAGAAAGATGCAATGTCAGGGCTGCGAAGTCCAAGTTCAGCTGGTGCATTATGCCAGACTCCGTAGAGGGGATGTTGCTGTCCTGAATGGAGTGGTGCTTGGGAGTGTTCATGCACCTCTCAATCTCTTCCCCTCCTTGCTCGTTCAGAATCCCCAGGAGTGCTCACCTCCAGCCTCAGTTCCCTAAGACCTTGCCCAAGTCTGCATGTTGAAAGCCTAGTCTCTATTAGCGTGAGTCCAACCAGTCCATTCTGAAGGAGAGCAACCCTGGGATTTCTTTGGAAGGAATGATGCTAAAGCTGAAACTCCAGTACTTTGGCCACCTCATGTGAAGAGTTGGAAAAGACTCTGATGCTGAGAGGGATTGGGGGCAGGAGGAGAAGGGGATGACCGAGGATGAGATGGCTGGATGGCATCACTGACTCGATGGACGTGAGTCTGAGTGAACTCCGGGAGTTGGTGATGGACAGGGAGGCCTGGCGTGCTGCACTTCATGGGGTTGCCAAGAGTCAGACATGACTGAGCGACTGAACTGAACTGAACCTAGTCTCATGGCCCTAGACCTTGGGTCTGGAGGTAGGGGGGTTGGTTATCTCTGAACCACCCAGTTACTGCCTGCCCATGAGCTTCCCCTCCTCATCCCTGGCTTCCACCTGGAGACTTGGCTAGTGCCCTAAGCCTGTTGAAGGCTGGGGCTCTTATCAGCCTCTGATTTCCAGAGTGGGTTCAGGGGCCCTATCTGGCTCTCTGTCTGGCTCTCTTTCTTTCCCTGGAGGATAGAACTTGTCCTGTGTTCCTGGCCACAGGATGCAGGTCTGTCCTGAAAAGACAGCATCTGCCCACATTTTGGTATTGCCTGAAGCCGGTGAATCCAGCTGTTTCTCAGTGCCCCACTGACTGCATGAACATGACTTATTTGGGACCTTAAATGCCTCCACAGCCTGGATCCATGGCTAGGCTGAATGAAGTGACTTTGAACAAAAATTCATGTCAGTTCTTGCACTGAAGTCAAATGCTCATGCTTAAGATAAAAAGATCCAGAGTCTAAAGACAAAGGTAGGATTGGAAGTCAACCCAAGGCCAGGATGAGAGAACAAGCGGATTCAGACCCGAGTCTGTCCAGCTGCTTGGAAAAGATCCACCAGCTCCAGACTCTACCTACCTCACATCAAGGAAAATGGGAGAAGGATCCACCTAGCAGACTGCCCAAAGCTCTCTGTCCTCTAGCCTAAGTGGCCTTGAGAAGACGCTTTCAGCTATTTTGGTGTAGAAATGTGGTTATAATGGAGTCAAGGGCCTAAGGACTTGTGGGGGCATCTGACTGCATCTCCCTGAGCCTTCCCAAAGGGACTGGGTGGAGGAGGCTGGCAGGAGCATCTGGAGTCCATCAGCCTAGTCCTCTGACCCCAGGGTGGAAGCCGAACTGCTGTTCTGTTCCAGACTCAGCAGGGTTGGTCTGTTCTTCCAGGGTTTCCCAACTTTTCCCCAGACCTCCCTTAACTCATGCAGATTTGCTGTAGAGGCAGGGGTCTGCTTCTTGCCTCCAGTCCCCTCTAACTTGCCCCAGGTTCTGCTCCTCTGCCTCCATGCTCTTTGATACTGAACTTGTTCAACTGCAGTTGAAGATTTGTGCATGGCTCTTTTCTTGGGCTTGGGGGTTTTGGTCCCTTCACTGGGACAGCACAGAAGAACCCTTCTTTCATTCCAGTGTTGGCTCTCTCCTCCCCTTGCAGACCTGATGAGTTCTAGATATCACAGGCTGGATTCCATGTCTCAGGTCAGCATCCTCCTGGGATCACTCTGTCTGCTGAGGCTGCCCAAGAAACTAGTGTGTTGAGAAGTAGCATTAGTCCAGCTTCTGGAATGAAGGAGGTACTTCTCTCCATGCGGAACCTCCATGATGAGGGGCTTTGCTGGAACATGTACCTAAGTTTCTGCCTTGGCTCAATATAAACTTCATATATATAACCATACTAGTAAGAAATATTTACAACAAATATAACAGAATAAAAAAGGAGAAAAGTAATAGATGAATATTTTTATGATGTTGGCATAGCATTTGAGAAAGGGAAAACAAATATCTACCATGTTGCAGTAACAAATAATAACATTATGGTTTTATCTTCCTGATTAATTCTTTAGTTCAAAGACAATTAACAATTAAAAGAAAAAGATGAATCTCAATTTTAAGGATGTTATTCAAAGGCAATATAGATGATATAAAAATTATACTCACCAAACAAAAATTATTGCACCTTGCAATTTTCGCTCTTTTTCACTGTTTTAAATTTTAAATGCAAATAAAACTCCAAGTGGTCATATAGAATGTTAAAATTGAAGTAAAGCCATTTTTTTTTCTTTTCCATTTCCGTGCTTATTTCTAAAAATTTACCATTTAAATACAGGGATATGAGGTACCTCAGGGCTTGGAGACAGGAAATGTACTTGAAGAAAGCTGGGATGAGTTCAAATGCTAAGAATTTACTCCTGAAACGAACACATGGAGCCAAACTTGTTTGCATTGGGGGCCATTTGTATAATCAGAGCTTCTCCAAATCAGTGCCATGTAGAACACAATGTTTATTAAAGTATGTGTAATAAAAATGTGCTAAATGGGAGCTTATTGAGTATATATCATTATTATTAAAGCTCAACTGTAGCATAACAATTGTGTAGAACCTGACCAATAAAGAGTTTGTCAAAGGGGCGTAGCGTATTTTACCTCTTACATTGTTTAGACTTGCTAGTGAGTGGTGATAATAAAATGCAGACCGACTTTTAGTCAATTTTATTATTTTTTTTTTACTGTTTATTACTGGATTTTGTTGTTTTTACTGTTTTTTTTGTTTGTTTGTTTTACTGTTTCTTCCTATAGGCAATGTTCCCTCTACTGTCTGCACCTGGGGCAAACTGGCCCCCAAGACTACCCTTGAGATACTCTGATTAGAGTGGGGCCCCCGATGGAAAGAAGAGCTCGCTTTGGGCTCAGGGTAAGGAAGCACGTTCCAACTGTCAGAGCTCTCCAAGATGGAGTGGGCTGCCTCAGGAAGCAGTAAATCTCCTGTCATGAAAGGTGCTCAAGCATAAGATGACCTTTAAGGTCTTTCCAACTTGGGGACTCAGTGACTCCATGAATCAGAATGACGCAGCTTCCTTCCGTCCTTGGGTGTGTTGGGGACTTAGCTGTCTGAGGCATGGGTTCCAGCTGAGCTCGTTCAAAGAGACACAACCCCAAATTCTAGAGTCACTCCAGGCCCACTTCCACTCACAACCTTCACTGCTTTCAGTAACTGGCTGCACTGCCCATGGGCAGAGGCAGACAGTTCCTGACTCCTGGTCAGAGCAAAGTGGGGCGAGCCGGAGCCCCTGCAGGAGTGTTCTAAAGAAAATGGTGAGTCAACGCCTGGACAGGGCTTCCTTGCTGACTCGAGTCCTTCTCTCATTCTGCAGCTCCTCCTCCAAGCCTCAGCCGGGGGAGGGCAATGTGTACCCTGCTGTTTGCAGCTCGGGGAATAAAGCAATTGTAAAGAAGGAGTATCGATCCTAAATTCCTGTCCCTCTTGAATTCCCCAGTGGGAGACTCCCATTATCTCTCTAGTACAAGGTACATTATTAATGGATTATGCTTTTAGCCAGTAAAGGTCATTTTTTAATACTTTTAATGTTTCCAATCTGGATTTTCTTTCCGGAGATAGTATTTTACAGACTCTGGCTGTGAATACCAGCAGACAGAGGATGGATCACAACCGGGGTGGCACCTGAAGGTGCCCACCTCATCCTGGGGAAACACTCTCATCTGCATATCCACTGGGCAAGTGTTTGCTGACATTGCTTTGGGTCACATGCAGTGCTGGCCACCAGCAGTCCAGAGACATGGGAGCTGCCTGTACCCTCAAGACAACCGCAGGCTGCCCAGGACAGTCAGACCTGCATATAAACAAAGACCACGGTACAGATAAATGTGTGAACTGATGGAGGTGTGGGAAAACACTGTGAGAGCTCAGTGGATTCACTAAGGTGGCTTTATTCATTGAAAGAAATGAAACAGATGCTGGATGGAGTCAGTGAAAGATATTGGGGTATCTTTTGGAAATCAAGGAGAAACTTGATCATCAAGCTTATAGGGCAGAATGGCTCTGGGGAACTCAACAAACGGAGTTTAAGAACTCCTCTTTAGGGATTTCCCTGGTGGTCCAGTGGTTAAGACTTTGCCTTCCAATGTAGGGGGTGCAGGATCGATCCCTGGTTGGGAGCTTAGATCCCACATGCCTTGCAACCAAAAAGCCCAAACATAAAACAGAAGCAATTTTTATAACACAGTCAATAAAGACTTAAAATAGTCCACGTCAAAAATAATCTAAAAAAAAAGAACTCTTTTTTAGGGAGCTGCAACTTCTGTATTCTCTTCCAATGACTCCTCCCTCCTCCAATGCCCACATCACTCCATTAAAATTTCAAATCCCAGGAGAAGAAATCTGATTGATCTAGTTTGACTCAGGGTTTGTCCCCTTTATACTGGAGCAGTTCCCAGAGGAAGAACCATCGTTGTAAGGCAGCCATCCCAAGTGAAGAGAGGCAGTCACTACTGCTCTCTGCAGGAACAGAGCAAGGCTGTTGAAGATTCTGCCATTAGCATTAAGCTTCGCAAGACTGGTCCAGGCAAAACAAATAGTACGTGCAAAATCCTGGAAGAATCATAGATCATGGCAGATGAGTAGAGTTCTGCACACCTCTGCATAACAAGGAGCTACCGCAACCCAGTGCTGGATAAGCTCTGCACCCTAATCTTACCTGCCTGGGTTTGGATCCTGTCTCAGCTACTTACTAGCTTTGGAACCTGGGGTTCTTGTTCAACCCTCTATGCCTCAACACTCTTAGGATTTATCCCATAGAATGGCAGTGGAGAGGGAATGAATTAATCCACATCAAGGATATGAATTAGTGCCTGGCCCACAGCCAGCATTCATTATGTTAGTTATTATTATCATGGATGGAACATTGAGTAGGGAAGTGAGGAAGGTCACTAACAGGGCCACATCCTTGTAGGCTGCTGCTGCTACTGCTAAGTCACTTCAGTTGTGTCTGACTCTGTGTGACCCCATAGATGGTAGCCCACCAGGCTCCCCCGTCCCCGGGAGTCTCCAGGCAAGAACACTGGAATGGGTTGCCATTTCCTTCTCCAACGCATGAAAGTGAAAAGTGAAAGTGAATTCGCTCAGTGGACCCCATGGACTGCAGCCCACCAGGCTTCTCTGGCCACGGGATTTTCCAGGCAAGAGTACTGGAGTGGGGTGCCATTGCCTTCTCCCCTTGTAGGCTAGTCATCTCCAAAGCACCAGCTGTTCCCTGGAGAGTGTGAAGAAAATAGCAGAACCATGCTGGGCTTTGTTGTATGTCTCATTTTGAAAATGACAAAGAAACTAAGCTTCGCTAGAGTTTAATAAATGGAGTGACATCATTTTCTCCCTTATCCACTCATCAAATAATTGCTTGGCTCCCGGGGTGCATGAGGTCTCCTGAGGAAGGAGTGGGAGTTTCTCCATACTGAAGGCTTCGAAGGCAGCCCCCTATCACTTTCAGCCTGATGAACCATAGAGCAGTTGACATGGGCTGGCAGAGTGTGATATCTTAAGTGGTAGAATCTTTCAGTATTCTGTAAGGAGAAAGAGCACAATCTTGTGCCACCTAGAGGGTCTCCTGCTGGCTCACTGAATTTAATGATGAGAGATATTATTTTCTTTTATGAAAAAACAAGTTTTCCAAATTTGCTGACCTTTTCAGTGATGACAGGTAGCGGTTGCTATTAGATATGTTCAAAAAGTAAACATCTGTAATCCGCCCTTTTAAGACAAAAGCGACATTTTTAACAATGAGTGAGAAAAGAACTGTTTTTTGAAAAAGGTTTCCACAAAAGAACATGTAAAAGTGGATGTTTGAAGTGTTTCCACCATTATGTGATCTTATTGCCTAAAATATTGACAGTGTGTCACTTACAACAAGCTGTCATATCTGCATTTTATAAAAACTTAGAATTTTCTAAAGTGTTAAAAAAATCTTCCAGATAAAGAATTCTAGAGCGTTATGAACACACTTGTTCAAAATGTAAAAATGCCACACCTTCTGATTTGTTTGCAGAAGCAACTGATTTCTATGTGGAATATGGAAACCTGCCAGCCAGATGCCTAAGAGAGCCTCTGTATAACTGGTACGCGAGACTGGAAAACGAAGCGGATATGTAGAAAGTGCAGCCAATAATATACTTCTTCCGTTTTGATTGCCAGGTCTGTAGGGTGCTTGTCTTTCAGTTTGTCAAGTCACTAAAACCATGTACAAAATAAACATATTTTCAACTTAAATGAGTATATTAAAAAGTGCTAAAACAGAGATTTTAAAAAGCAACAAAGCAATTACAATGAACAATTACATTGCTCTAATTGTTCTATTTTGTGGTCCAAGATTTTTACATGTAAAATATATTCTATAGTTTTCCACTTCACATATTTCATCCTTGAAAATTTTCTTCTTGTGCAAAATTTCCATAATATATTAACATACTATAAGTACATAACTTATAGATAAGTGAATAAATATATTTATAGTGCAACTGCATCCTCAATAACTTTTTATTGATGGGGTGTTGATCATGAAATTTGGAGACTTCTATAGGAATGGGACATCTTAAGGAGAATAACATACGAGGCTGACGTCAACATGTTTATATTTTAGACAGTTGCCTTTGGCAGCATGGTGAAGGATTATCAGCTTTACCAGCCTAAGTCAAACATATTCCATTAATCAAATCTCAGTTCCTATTAACTACCCCAAGGAACCTTCCCTGATTTCACCAAACTGGCTTGGGTACCTCTCTTCTTGGTATGTTAAGTCACTCTTGCTGCTGCTGCTGCTAAGTCACTTCAGTTGTGTCCAATTGTGTGTGACCCCATAGACGGCAACCGACCAGGCTTCTCTGTCCCTGGGATTCTCCAGGCAAGAACACTGGAGTGGGTTGCCATGTCCTTCTCCAGTGCATGAAAGTGAAGAGTGAAAGTGAAGTTGCTCAGTCGTGTCCGACTCTTAGCGACCCCATGGATCGCAGCCTGTCAGGGATAGGATTTTCCACCCATGGGATTTTCCAGGCAAGAGTACTGGAGTGGGTCGCCACTGCCTTCTCCACTAAGTCATTTCAGTCGTGTCCAAATCTGCAACCCCATGGACTGTAGCCCACCAGGCTTCTCTGTCCAAGGGATTTTCTAGGCAAGAATACTGGAGTATGTTGCCATTTCCTTCTCCAGGGCATTTTCCCAACCCAGGAATCGAACCTGCGTCTCTTGCATTTCTTGCACTGGGTGGCAGGTTCTGCCACAGTACTTGTCCTTTTTATAGTACAGCTCTAATCACACTGTTTTGCAATTGTTTCTTTACTCGTCTGTGTGCTACTCTGACTACTATAGAAGGCAGAGAACTGCCGTTTGACTTTTGTTTCTGACTTGTAGAAAGTACTCTATCAATAGTTTTGAATAAACCATGTAGAATTTGACAGGGGTGATTGGAAGGAGAGTTTGGAAATACCTGAGATCAAATCCTTCAAAACAGAGAGATTTACCCTGGGCCCACAGATGCTTCTTCTTTGCTTTCATAATGTTTCTAAAATTTTTAATTAGCTGCTAGCTTCAAACATTTGGAGTTCCGTGGAAATGTCTGGATTTTCAATTTCTTTTGAAAAATCAGAAAAGCAGGCAACTGGATTCATATTCCTCTAGGGCAGCATCAGCTGGAGCTGCCAAACTGTTGCTTCCTGTAGCTGAGGCATGCAGGCTCCAGGTCAACCCAGCACTCTTGAGTTACTTGCCTGAACCCATCAGGCATTTGAGTTGGTGATGTCTGCTTTAGAGAGGTGTGCATTTAAAAGGGGGCGGTGCTTAATCTAAGAAAGAGAATTACTATACGGGACATTTCAGGCCACAGTGGTGTGTGCATGTTTGGTTGCCAAGTCATGCCTGACTCTGTGACCCCAAGGATCATAGCCTGCCAGGCCCCTCTGTCCATGGAATTTCTCAGGCAAGAATACTGGAGTGGGTTGCCACTCCCTTCTCCAGAGGATCTTCCCTACCCGGGGTTCGAAGCCACATCTCCTGCATTGCAGGTGAATTCCTTACCATCTGAGCCATGAAGGAAGCCCTTCAGACACCAGTAGAAAAGGGAAACTTCTGGTCCCCAAAATCGCACTATAGAGGTGATTGCTTGCGGATCAAACAAACCGGCTGATGTGTACTCCTTGTTGTTTGTAACTATCTCCACCTCTCATGGAACCTCCAAAGGAAAAGTTGCTTCCTCCTTCTTAAAGAGTTCAGTTCAGTTCACTTGCTCAGTCATGTCCGACTCTTTGCGACCCCATGAATCGCAGCACGCCAGGCCTCCCTGTCCATCACCCAACTCCCAGAGTTCACTCAGACTCACATCCATCGAGTCCGTGATACCATCCAGCCATCTCATCCTGGGTCGTCCCCTTCTCCTCCTGCCCCCAATCTCTCCCAGCATCAGTCTTGTCCAATGAGTCAACTCTTCGCATGAGGTGGCCAAAGTACTGGAGTTTCAGCTTCAGCATCATTCCTTCCGAAGAAATCCCAGGGCTGATCTCCTTCAGAATGGACTGGTTGGATCTCCTTGCAGTCCAAGGGACTCTCGAGCCTTCTCCAACACCACAGTTCAAACGCATCAATTCGTCGGTGCTCAGCCTTCTTCACAGTCCAACTCACATCCATACATGACCACAGGAAAAACCATAGCCTTGACTAGATGGACCTTAGTCGGCAAAGTAACGTCTCTGCTTTTGCATATACTATCTAGGTTGGTCATAACTTTCCTTCCAAAGAGTAAGTGTCTTTTAATTTCATGGCTGCAGTCACCATCTGCAGTGATTTTGGAGCCCCCCAAAATAAAGTCTGACACTGTTTCCACTGTTTCCCCATCTATTTCCCATGAAGTGATGGGACCAGATGCCATGATCTTCGTTTTCTGAATGTTGAACTTTAAGCTGACTTTTTCACTCTCCTCTTTCACTTTCATCAAGAGGCTTTTTAGTCCCTCTTCACTTTCTGCCATAAGGGTGGTGTTATCTGCATATCTGAGGTGATTGATATTTCTCCCGGCAATCTTGATTCCAGCTTGTGATTCTTCCAGTCCAGCGTTTCTCATGATGTACTCTGCATATAAGTTAAATGAGCAGGGTGACAACATGCAGCCTTGACGCACTCCTTTTCCTGTTTACCTTTGTCTAAATTCTTCCTCTCTGTTAGAGTGAGCTGGTCACTCTTTGAATCTTCTAGTGGTTTTGGATCTCCCAACTCCAGCATTCCTTTGTTTCTCTCCCCAAATCAAAGAAACAAGGTCACAGAAGAGGAAAAAAGTTCTCTTTCATCATTCTATATCCCAGAGAAGTCGGTGACCCTGTCTGGTTTTTCCAGAGTTAGAACTTGGTATATGGATTTATGTATATCAGTACTTTCTTCCTTCCTTCCTTCTTTTCAGCTTTATTGGAGGTGTAACTGACATACAATTTGCGTAAGTTTAAGTTTTACAGCATAATGATTCAGCTTAAATATATAATGAAATGATTACCACATATGTTTAGTGAACACCCAACATATCACATAGATACAAAATTAAAGAAATTGAAAAAATTCTTTTCCTTGTGATGAGAAGCCTTTGGATTTATTCTGTTAACAATTTTCATATATAACATACAGCCATGTTAATTATGTTTCTCATTTTGTACATTGCATCCCCAGTCCTTATTTTATCTTAGAATTGTAATTTTGTACATCTGTTTTCATGGTATAGATTTTGGCAGTGGTGGTGTTAGACTAAAGCCAACAATGCTGGTAGCAAATTCCTGATCATAATAGTGGCCACAGTTCTTTTGGTTGCTCAGTTCTGCTGAGTGTTAGAGATCATTTTCAAAAGCTCAGTCACAGTCTGTTACTTCAATCTTTCCAACAATTTTGTGACTTCTTAATAAACCATTTTGGAGAAGGAGGTGGCACCCCACTCCAGTATTATTGCCTGGGAAATCCCATAGACAGAGGAGCCTGTTGCAAAGAGTTGGACACGACTGAGTGACTGAACAACAGCAATAAACCATTTCAGAGTATAATAGCTAGAGTGTATTTGTTTAATTAAAATTAAGAACCTGACCATAACTTTTCTTAGACTGGAGTCCCGGTGAATGATTAGAAATCTCTTTCATGGTTAATGCATTATCCAAACATTCTATTTCTTTTCAGTCCAATTTTTTCCTGAAAATATTTTTTTCATTTAAAATTTTTGCTATTGTTGTATAATTTATTGCTTTGTTATTCTAAAATCTCTATTATTTCTATCAGTTCAGTTCAGTTCAGTCACTCAGTCATGTCCGACTCTTTGCGACCCCATGAATCGCAGCACGCCAGGCCTCCCTGTCCATCACCAACTCCCAGAGTTCACTCAGACTCACGTCCATCGAGTCAGTGATGCCATCCAGCCATCTCATCCTGGGTCGTCCCCTTCTCCTCCTGCCCCCAATCTCTCCCAGCATCAGAGTCTTTTCCAATGAGTCAACTCTTTGCATGAGGTGGCCAAAGTACTGGAGTTTCAGCTTCAGCATCATTCCCTCCAAAGAAATCCCAGGGCTGATCTTCAGAATGGACTGGTTGGATCTCCTTGCAGTCCAAGGGACTCTCAAGAGTCTTCTCCAACACCACAGTTCAAAAGCATCAATTCTTCGGCGCTCAGCTTTCTTCACAGTCCAACTCTCACATCCATACATGACCACTGGAAAAACCATAGCCTTGACTAGACGGACCTTTGTTGGCAAAGTAACGTCTCTGCTTTTGAATATTCTATCTAGGTTGGTCAATACTTTCCTTCCAAGGAATAAGCGTCTTTTAATTTCATGGCTGCAGTCACCATCTGCAGTGAGTTATAGTTAATTCTCTTTGGGCAGGTTAAAATTTAATTTATAGTCTCTTATTTGGTTGATCAACTTTATCAGATATTTGTGCTTTATCTCTTCAAAGAAATGAAGTTTTGATCATTAATCATCTCTATTGATTTCTTTCTTGATTATTTTTCCTATTTGTATTATTGCTTTCTTGCTTCTATAAGCTTATTCTATTATTTTTCTTTTAAAATTTTTATTAGAGTTGCTTTACAATGTTGTGTTAGTTTCTACTATACAGAAAGGTGGATCAGTTCTATGTATACATACATCCCTTCTCTTTCAGATTTCCTTCCCATTTAGGTCATCGCAGAGCACTGGGTAGAGATCCCTGAGCTATGCAGCAGGTTCTCATTAGCTATCTATTTTATACATAGTGTTTATATGTCAATCTCAATCTCCCAGTTTATCCCACCCTCCCACTGGTTTCCATAGGTTTGTTCTCTATGTCTGTCTGTCTTTCTGCTTTGCAAATAGGTTCATCTGTACCATTCTTCTAGATTCCACATATATGCATTAGTATATGACATTTGTTTTTCTCTTCCTGACTTCCTGTGCTCTGTAGGACAGTCTCTAGGTCTATCCACGTCTCTGCAAATGGCAGTATTTTGTTCCTTTTTATGGCTAAGTGATATTCCATATGAGTATTCCACTTACCACCAGCACGAGGGTCCCTATTGCCATGTGACTGATGAGTGATCCAGCCCTAACATCCCGACCTGAGGGTCCATCTTCCAGGCCACTGTGGGAGACCACCTTGGCCTGGGACCCTTGAAGGCAGAACCCGAGACAAAGACTTATACAAGTACTTGATGGGGAATGTGATCCCAGAGGGCAGAAGTGAAGGACAATGAAGTCTAAGGGAGTGGAGCAGGGTAGGAGAGGAGGCATTATCTTGGCTATTGCCATGAGCAAATGGTTGCTTATCCCAGAAAACCATATGTAAAGCCCTGTGAAATGTGGCCAGACAGTGTTCTGAGGGGTGGGAGGGAGACATTTATTTATGATTTCTGACACCCATTGGTCCAAAGTTTGCCTCAAGGGGTATTAACTTCCCTGCATCTCAAGCTTGTGCATGTGAATGTTGCTGAGCATATTCCCCACTGTATCCCATGCCAGCGTGTCCTAGAGAAGCTCAAGGGAGGCAGGTGAGAGGGGCACGGTGTGGTCTGATTTGTCATTGCTGCTGCTGCTGCTAAGCTGCTTCAGTCGTGTCCGAGTCTGTGTGACACTATAGACGGCAGCCCACCAGGCTTCCCCATCCCTGGGATTCTCCAGGCAAGAACACTGGAGTGGGTTGCCATGTCCTTCTCCACTGATCTGTCACTAGCTACCTGCATAAAGCTGGCCAAAGCCTGTACCAGCTGATTGCAGGAGCAGGGGCTGGAATCAGAGACAAGCAAGGCCAGGAAGATCTAAAGTGGTGCATGGAGGTGTCTATTATAATCAGTTTGGCAGAGACTCACGTAACTAAGCATCAAGTAGGACAGATGGTGGTACATCAGGCTAGAAGGGTTGTCTATCAGGCAGTGAGAATCATCTTGGAAGGAAACAGAAACATGCAGGAAATCTGTAGGGTGTGTGTGTGAGTTTATATGTGTGTGTGAGCACACGCATATGTAGCTGAGAGGTTAGGGCAGTTGCAGACATCTTTTAAGGCACATTTGCCGTGTGCCTGAAAGCCCAACTGGAAAGATACCTACAGAGGGGTGATCATTTTTAGAGTCTCATCTCTTAGTAATAGAATCACCCAGTTGAAATCATTTAACAGCACAGAGAACCAGTTCTTGTCTGCTGTTGTTTAGCAGTTTTACCCCTGCCCAAAGCAATAAATGATAGTTAAAAAAGAGAACCTGGCTGAAGAGAGTGGATGAGAGGGGGTCAGATGTTGATCCTGAATCCTTGGAAATGCGTCTCCTGGAAGGGTCTTGGTGAGTCATAAAATCTGTCTCCCTACCTCTAACGTACAGGTACTCGGCAAGGGCAGTAGACCTCTGTTATGTGTCAGATACAATGCTGGGCTCGTGGTGGGGAGGATATGGATGAAGGTGATCAGACACAACCTGATGGGAGAGATGAGCCCTGGACTGAACATCAAAAGCATGTCTTGAGCTAGTATATACTCTTGTTCTGGCTCAGCCACCCATTCATTGTGGGGACTTAGACAGACTGTTCTCCAACTTGAGCCGGAGTTTTCTCATCAATAAAATGAGGGCATTGGACTGTGTTGATGGCTTTCTAGTCTTTCTTCCCAGTGGCACGTGTGACACTAATCTTCAATACTCACGTAATAATAGTCAGAGGTCTACCCCTTGTTGAGTGCTTCCTTTGTTCAAGGTGACATTAATAACAGAGCATTACTCATTTAATAACACAGCAACCTTCAGAGAGAGAATCCATCATCATCTCCACTTTAACATGAGAATCCCGAGACTTCAGCAAATTAAAGAGCCCAAGATCAGTGTCTAAGTCAGTTCAGGCTGCTATAACCATAGCCTGGGTGGCTTAAATAATATGCATTTATGTCTCTCAGTTCTGGAGGTTAGAAGTCCAAGATGAAGGCATCAGCAGATTCAGTTTCTGGTGGGGACTCACTTCCTGCTGTTCAGGCTGCCTGTCTTCTCATTTATTCTCATGTGGTGGAGAGGGATCATCTCTCTAAGGCATCTCTCCCATTCATGAGGGCTCCACCTCATGACCTAATCACTTCCCAAAGGCCCACTTCTGAATACTATCACACTGAGGATTAGGCTTCAACATACAACTTTGGGGAGATTCAAACCTTCAGTTCATAGCAGTCAGATGGTGGTAAGTAACAAATAGAATTCTTCAATCTCAGGTTTGTTCTCAGAGGTGCAAATGCTTTGACACTATGCCAGATTGATGGGTCAAATCTTTGGGAGGTTATTTCTTGGACCATAATGAAGGATGAAAGTGAAAGTGTTAGTCACTCAGTCATGTCCAACTCTTTGAGGCCCTGTAGACTGTAGCCTGCCTGGCTCTTCTGCCCATGGAATTCTCAGGGCAAGAATACTGGAGTGGGTAGCCTTTTCCTTTTCCAAGGGATTTTCCTGACCCAGGGATTGAACCTGGGTCTCCTACATTACAGGCAGATTCTTTACCATCTGAGACACAAGGAATTCCATAAAAGAAAGAAGGCTGAGGGCCGAAGAATTGATGCTTTCAAATTGTGGTGCTGGAGAAGACTCTTGAGAGTCCCTTGGATTGTAAGGAGATCAAACCAGTCAATATCAACCCTGAATATTCATTAGAAGAACTGATGCTGAATCTGAAGCTCCAGATATTTTGGCCACTTGATGCAAAGAGCCAACTCATTAGAAAAGACCCTGATGCTGGAAAAGACTGAGGGCAGGAGGAGAAGGGGGCAACAGAGAATGAGATGGTTGGATATCATCACCAACTCAATGGACATGAGTTTGAGCACACTCTTGGAGATAGTGAAGGACAGGGAAGCCTGGCATGCTGCAGTCCATGGGGTTGCAGAGTCAGACACGACTTAGAGACTAAACAACAACACCATGATGAAGGAGGGCCACGATTCTCAGTCTTTAAAAACCCACTGCCCCTTTTTGTTCGATATCACTCACTGCCCGGAGGGGTTCTTGCATATCTTGCTAAAGTGGAGTGCTGACTTCGTGAGAATCTCTGGGCCGAATCATCTCTACAGGCCATTTTAAAGCTAATAACCCAATGAGAGCTCACATAAAGCACATAATCCTTGGCACATGGTAGGCCCTTAATATCTGGCCTTTGTGGCTGCCTCCCCAGCATCTATTTCTTCCTCCCTTCTTCTTAAAAGGACCCCACCTCTCCCAATTTCTCCATTTGGGGTGGACAAACTCCCAGCTGGAGGAGTGGGATCTGGTTGGCTGAAACTAATACCATGATCTCATTTACATCTGCACATCTCATTCTTTAAGATAGTCATTCAAAAATGGACATGTGACCCGAATTGGTCTAATCCGAGGAAATCTCATATTTATAATAGTAGTGAATATTATTTATCACCAGGTACATCACAAAATCTCTGAAGGAGTGATCTGGAAAACACTGACGGCACCGTTTTACTCAAATGGATGGCAATGAATCCACGAGGAAATAATACGCCTCTTGTAAACCAGGTAGGAAAGATGGATTTCAAAGGGGGGAGGTCTTTTTCCTTCTCCTCTGTGTGTCTGCCTCTGCCTCTGTCCTCGCCGCCAACAGCTGAGCCCACTGGTCCCCTCACCTGAGGGTGTGATCCTCACCTCTACCAACGGGTCCAGGCCAGTCCAAACTGAAGCACAAAATATTTAAGAAGATTCAGCTCCTCCTCACTCCCTGGGTGAGGGGCTAGGGTAGGGGGATAGGGATCACTTTTATTGCTCCTAAGTCACTTTCTAGTTTGACTCACAGTGTTCATCCAGAGTCCTTGAAATGGTCCAGAGTCACAGATCACTTGTTCTGGAGACCCCACGTTCTTGGCCATGGTTAACGTGGCCCTCTATCACCATCACGTCTAAGCAGGCTTCAGCCTGGTGCCCCCACTAAATTAGTTTCCAGGGGTTTTCCCAGTTCCCCAGCTCTGAGAGGACAGGGGCTGGGCCTGACCTGAGACCCTGAACCTGAACTGTGCCGTATGACTGCTGCACAGGGCCTGAGCCCCCTGATGGGGGTGCCTGTGTGGGTGTCTCCAGACCCCTGCCCGATGCTCCTGGACACAGTGAACCGTGGCTAGACGTTGCTGTGCCTTGAGATGTTGTGCTTTCTCCCCTTCCCCATCTCCGCACACCCCCAACGCCTGTGGTTCCAGGCTCCCTCTCCCCACCCCACCCCACCCCGACCTCAGGCCCTGTAGGATCTCACTGTGGATAAACACACATACTTCCTCATGGTGCTGAGTGATGGTGACAGGTATAACCTGCCTAGGATGCTGAGGTGGGCGTGGGGTCCAGGCGTCGAGGCAGGCACAGGGGGCTGGCACTGGAGGGAGAAAAGGTTTTGAAAAGAAGTGATAGACACTTGTTTGTGGAGGTGGGGTGGGCGGTTGGGAGTGGATCTGAGCTGAAAGCAATTTTTCCTATTTCCTTGGCTCCCAGATGACATTCTTGAAACATGGCCTGACATACTGGCTGGTCAGCTTGAGTGTGTGTGTGTGTGTTTTTTTTCCTTTCTTTCTTTTTTTTTATTCCTAACCAACAATTGTACTGCTTTTATTAGCAATCAGTACTGCGATAGGAGTGCTGATGGCAAGAAGCCTGGGGGTGAGTTTGGAGGGGCTGGATCTCAGACAGCAAGGGGGCAGAGGTGAGGAGGAGGAAGGGCAGCGGATAAGAAGCATCTTTTCATCTCGGGAGGCTAAAGAGAGCCGAGGCCTGCAGAGCTGCTAGGCTGGGAAGCTGGCCAGGGGCCTGGGGAGTGGGGTGGGGTCCGAAGGACAGGCACAGCACTTACCCTCTTCCTAGGTCCCCGAGAATCAGGCCATCATGGCCTCAGTGGGGACTCCGTTCCCCCGATTTTCTTCACTGGATGGTGATTTTAAAATGACCCTGTTCTCTTTCCTAGGATGGATGAAGGAAAACAGACACATTTTGATCAGAGATAACGGAATCTCATTCAGCTATTTGAAATGGACAAGAGAGAGGTCAAAAGGGACATACCCTGCTTCGGGAGCTTGGGGTTCGTATCGTGACCTAAATCCTCCATAGGTCCGTGAACTTTATTTTGTGGTTATAAAAGGATCCTTAGCTTGTTACAGCTGAGAACTGGGGTGTGAGCAGAAATTCAAATTCTTATTTTGCTATAGAGCAGGTAAAAGCATGAACTTGGGTTCAGGCCCACTTGGCCTGAATCCTGGCTCTCCCCTTCACTAGCTGAGTGGCCTTGCCCAAACAATGTAAACTTTCTGACCCTGAGGTTCTTTATCAGAAAAATGGGAGATAAAATGAGGCTAAGGAGGCAAGTTGCCAGAAGGGCCTGGTATATTGGTGCTTCAAAAACTGGCAGAGTTCCCCCCACTCCTGCCATTTATCAGTGGTGTGACCTTGGGAAAGTCATCAAGTCACTTACTCTCTAAGATTTCAGTTTGCTTATCTGTAAAATGGGGTTGAAAAGAGCTGTACCTTTCTCCTAGGGTCCTTGTGGGGTTAAATGTCTGCGAAGCACTTAGCATAGAGGCTGGTGCCTAGCAAACTCTGAGTTTAGCTAAGTTAGTCATCTCCTAATACGCCTGGTGCAGCGGGATAGATGGCAGGTGTAACAGCAGCCATGAATCATTGTCTCAGATGCTATTATCTAGGCTTGGCATCAGGAAGGGAGAGGCCAGATGTCCTCATTATAATGTTCTAGAGGCAAAAACAAAAACAACAAAGTTTACTGCCCTTATCTAGAGCCTTATATAAGTGGCTATTAGAAGTGGGGAGCTTTTAGAAATGCGGGTTTTCAGGCTCCACTCCAGACTTACAAAATCAAAATCTGCATTTTAGTAAGATCCCTGGGTGCTGGAGCGGACCTTAACTCTTGCTCAGCACTGAACTGGACAAACTCAGAGGGAAGGATTGGACACACTAGTTTCTGGCACACACTATGAGAGTTCATGGGGTTCGTGGGGTTCTCGCGGCAAGAATACTGTAGTGGTTTGCCATTCCTTCCTCCAGTGGACCACATTTTGTCAGAACTCTCCACTACGACCTGTCTGTCTTGGGTGGCCCTGCACAGCAAGGCTCATCTCATAGCTTCATTGAGTTATGCGAGTCCCTTTGTCAATGACAAGGTTGTGATCCATGAAGGGGATCCAAGAAGGCAAAAGGAGAAGGGGATGGCAGAGGATGAGATGGTTAGATAGCATCACCAACTCAATGGACACGAATCTGAGCAAACTCCAGGAGACAGTGAAGCACAGGGACCCTTGGAGTGCTGCATTCACGGGGCTGCAAAGAGTCAGAGGTGGTTTAGAGCATGAGCAACAACAACTAGATGGTGCCCTCCTGTGAACTCCCACAGCACCTTCCAAGCAGCATTTATCCCCCTCTGTTACCCTGTTTACTTGATTGTCCCTACGATGAGCCTGTGGGCAATTTAGGAGCACAGTCTGTCTCAGTCACACTGAGAGATGACAGAGGGCAGCGATTGAGTGCACCAGCTTCGGAGTCAGACTGCAGGGGCCCCATCCTGGCTCTGCCACTTATTAGATGGGTGAATTTGGGTGAGTGATTTTGCTTCTCTATGCCTCTGTTTCTTTATGCATAAAAATCAAGAAAGAATAGTCTCTGCCTCAAGGGCTGTGGTGAGGATGGAAGGATTAATGAGTACCAGGCATGTGGTTAGCACGCCCAAGAGTTAGCTCCTCCTGCTGCTGCTGTCATTGTCCCTGGGACCGAGCCCAGGGCCAGGCACAGAGTAGATGCTCAATAAACATTTACTGAGTAACTGTGTGATCTCCGCCAGATGCACCTTAATGTGTTTCCTGCCCTTGACACTGGCAAAGCTCTTTCAGATATCGGACATTGAACTTCGCTTCTGCTGTGTGACTTGAATTTCCTGGGGAAGATGAGCGACTGGGAGCAGGCTGTTGGCGTCCTCTGAAAAATAATCTCCTGAATGTGCAGGATCACGTTGGGTTCTGTCTTCGAGGCCAGGTCAAGGGAAGAATAGCACTTGAGAAAATAGGGTGGTTCTGGTATAAGGAGGCAGCCCTTCAGAGCTAAGCAAGTATGATCTAGGAAAAACAAATTCTGCGCATTTCTATTTAAGGAGAAAGCAGGGGACAATGTTTTGACCCAGCTTGAAAGTGTCCTCTTGCTCTTGAACAAGATATTGTGCTTTCAATATTACCCAGGATCAGCGTCTGGAAGGGAAATGAGAAGATCTCCATATTAAGTCTTTGGCATCCTGTTCTTGAAGTGGCTGGAAACACAGATTCCTGAGTTTGTGCCCTCCCGGGCAGCTCAGCCTCCAGGGACATAGCACACAGGGTGTTACAAACGCTGGAGGGTGCTTGAGTCACATCCTTTCCAGACAAAACACTGGCTGCAGAGGGAAATGAAAGTGTCTCAGTGCAAGGTATCTATGCTCCTGAATTGTCCTTGCAAGCCTGGCCTCCTCTGTTCCTCTGAACCTGAGACAATGGCAAGCCTGAGCCCAGTTTTCCCAGGAACTCTGAGCTGCAGTTTCCTCTCTGTATCCTCTACCTGACTGGGAGAGCTTTAAGGATAATTATCCTATCTCATCCAGCACTGTGTTCCCAGAACCTCAGACAGGGCCTGACACATAGTAGGTGCCAGTAAATGTTGATGTGAACTGAATTTAGTAAGGATCTGAGGAGAGGGGACTATTCTTGGAAATCATGTGGGTGACATTGAGGGGCAGGGACAGGAAGATAAGTTTCCAGAGTAACAGGAATAATAGTACTGCGTTATAGGAGCCTCTATGTGCCAGCTTCTCAGCTAGGCCCATAACATGTACCTCTTCTCATCCCCACTTTACAGATGAAGAAACTGAGGCCTCAGAGAAGCTAAGTAATTCATTGGATATCAAACTCAATACATGATGGAGTCAAAGGAATGCATTTTTCTGCCCCGTTTTTCTCATTTACTCTGCTAATGATAACACAACTATAGGCTAGAAATTTAAATTGAGACAATCTGATTGGAGAGGCAGAATCCTTGCATTTGAATGCTGGAGAGTTGGTGTGGGTAGAAGGAAGAATCTTTTTGCCTGTTTGTTTGTTTTTGGTTCAGTTGTTTGTTTGTTTTCACAGATATTTAGTAAATGGGAGGAAACATGAGCCAGTGGACATTAACTCATTGTGAGAACTTTCCAACAATAAAAGCAGCTCCAGGATGGAATCAATGGATGTTAGTGATAAATTTTTAAAAAATTGTGTTCCAGGAAATTCTAGGCTTATACTATATCTGAAAAAAAAGTACAGGGTGGAGAATTCCACTATCAAATGATTCAAGAAGCTGGATGCAATTTTCCATCTTGAAGATTCATGCGTTAGCTAGTTAACCACTGAGAGCTAAGTTCTGCAGAAGAAATGAGTGTTTGACTTTCTTAATTCCAGTGCTTCCCATGTTTATTTGACTATTGAGCGTTTTTTTTTAAAGTAACACTTCTAAACATTTTACGGAACAGTAAACTGTTCCACTAGACACGTGGGGGAAACTTCAGTAGAATTCACCCTCTGTGTTTCTTCTTGCCCTGTGGTTGAACGACTATGCCAGTCAAGCTCAGTGGCAGAAAAGCCACTTTGCCAGCTTGCAATGATTTCCTAAATTGGGCAAATAACCTCAGTCGAGTGGCCAAGGTGATAAGCTCACTGGAGGAGAGGACACCAGAGGAAGCATTGTGTGCTGGGTGGCATGTGGGTGCCTTGTCCCTTTCCAGCAAGGCGTGCTGATAGAAATGTTTTCTTCCAGTGTTTGAATTTGTCAATTATGTCTCAAGCTACAGATAATATTCACATCCACATTTCACTCAAGATAAACCAATAATTAATAATAATACAAAAGATTAATTGTTGGGTGAAAAACAGAAAAAAAAAATGGCCTAGGCTTAAACAGAATTCAACACTTGAGACTTGCAAAAAGGGACTTCTCCTGAACTGCACTCCACGCTGTCCTGAAGATATGTGTGCAGTACTCTTTAGCACATTTGTGTCTGCATGTGTGTGCTACAACACGCTCTCACTGACATACCCACACATGTGACTAACAGAAGTCCACTTTCAAAGCTCCTAACCTCTAAGTCTATCCCAGCATTTGGGACTCAGGGCAGTCTTATCCTTCTGAAGTCTCCCATGACCACTTTGGCATCAGTAACTTTTCCATGATCATCTTGGGGAGTGTATCAGCTAGCTCTTGTCACAATCATGTCGCATAACAACTCTCCCTCTACCCCAGCAAAAACCCTCAATGGCAAATAACAATAAGCATTGTAACCCGCAGCACCTCATTTCTTCATGTCAGCTGGTGTTTGGCCAATGTATGCTGAGCTTCGCTGTCAGATCTGCTTCAGATTAGCTTCATGTCTCTCTTCTGGTGCCAGGAGCTACCTGCGGCAAGTTCTTCAGGATAGGGCCATCTTAAGGCTTAAACTTTGAATCATACACAGTTACATCCACCCGTGTTCCACTGGGCAAAACAAGTTTCATGACAAAGCCCAAGATCTGTGGGGTGGGAAAGTGCATTTCTCCCGTGGAGGTTGAGAGGAAGAGAGCCAGTGTTTGAGGAACTGCATGTGATAGCAGAGAGGGTTTGTGGTCATATCCCTGATTTAGGCACTGGGTTGCTGCCGCTTCTGCTAAGTCACTTCCGTCGTGTCCAACTCTGTACGACCGGGTTAGGTACCTCCAAACTCTTAGGAATTGTGTCTTTTGCCTCTATCAGAGGCAATAACAATGGAGCTGAGTCTTGAAGGACTAAACTTTCCTTTGACATCTCTAGGTGCCTTATGTTCCTCAGAAGAGCCCTGAAGGAAGGATATAGTAACATGAGAAGCACCTGGACAGCTTGGTAGACATAGCCATGAATCCTGGCTCTTCTGTGTGCAAGACAGGTGATTTAGCAAGTCCTTTATTGCCTCTTAGTGCTGGAGTTCATAAGAGCCATAATTAATCACATATCTCTCTCCTGAAAGTTTTGGACCAACTTAGAATTATACATGGAAGTTTGACTGGGATGGAAATATTGACTTTATAACTGGCAGAACTGAATTTGAGGACAGTGTGGCCTTGAAACTGGTTTACTTGACACCTTCCTCTATATTTGAACTCTGGAGCCCACCTGAGGGCAATTCTGGGTCTTCCTAGCCAACATTAAGCCAGATGAATGGGGAATTATGGCCAGGAGAGAGAGGCCACATCTAGGAGGTATGCTGACGTATTAGAGAAACATGGATTAATGGGTATAGCTTCTTGCCATCTTAAAAGTCATGCCAATCTCTCCTCCACCCACATGAAGGAGGGGGTCAAGGGTGAAAGGAAAGGTGGTGTCATCGCTCTTGTTCCCCACTTCCTCTGAGAGGGAAGCTGCTTCTGTTGCTGGGATCAGCAGGAGGTGGGGAGGAAGGAAGATTGGCTCTAATGACCCATAAAGTGGGACTGGTACTACCTGGAAGGGGCCGTCCTTGAGTCAGAAGGCACAGGCCTCTCGATGCCACTTGCTACAGATGGAGCATCAGGCTATTTCTAGCATGCCTGGAACAGCTCTCTTGCTGCTAAGTCCGGACGGGCAACATCTTATCTCCATCCCAAATGCTAACCCCCGCCTTCACCAGTTTCCAACAGAACAAAGTCACCTGTGTTTGGCTGAGTTCATCTGCATGTGCTCACCACCTCCTTAGATGGAGCTTGTACTGTCAGGAGACTTGAATTCATTGTGCAAAATCAGCCTCTCTCTTAAACTTCCCTCTCTCATCTTGGATGCTCTGTTCGTCCTGCAGCCAATCAGAAGTTAGAAATAAAACATGGTGACCAATTGGAAATGAGAGAGAGGGTGTGGCTAGTCTGAGAGGAAACTTCCCCAGCCTATGAAAAGCTGCACTTGCCTAGGAGCTTACACTCTTTCCTCCAGGACAAGACAGCTGAGTGAGGTAGAACGGGAGGGAGACACCGGAGAAAGGAGCTTGTATTCACAAGGACCATGGTGTCATTATTTATAGGAGCACATCTGATGCTGCCAACACCTCAGGTTTAGGGGTTAAGAGCACAGACTCTGGAGGCAGCTTCCAGGCTTCTTCATAGGACAGTTGTATGGCCTTGGGGAAGTCTCTGTGTCTCAGTTTCCTCATCTGTAGACTGGTGATAAAGGAGGATATTAATGGTGCTTCCACACAGTGTTGCTGTGAAGGTAAAGGGACAGCGCACATGGCGAGCATCTTCTTAGGTGTGGGCTGGACCAGTGACTTGCTTCTAGTTAGAGAATATGGCAAAACTGCTAGGGTGTCCCTTTGAGATTAGGATCCAAGAGACTATGACTGCCATCTTGCTTACCTTCTCGCACTTTTTTGCTTGTTCTGATGGAAGCCGGTTGCACATGGGAGCTGCCCAATGAAGCTTACTTGGGCAGGAATAGCCAGCTAAGAATGAGGTCCTCAGTCCAACAGCCCCTGAGAAACTATATCCTGCCAACAGCCACCTGAGTGAGCTTGGAAGCAGATCCTCCACCAATTGAGAGGACACCTCTGAAAACCCATCTGACTACTGCAGCCCTGCCTGACACCTTAATTGTGGCCTCCGTGATACCGCAAAGTGAAGACCAGCTAGTTCATGCTCCTATTCCCAACCTGCAGAGACTATGAGATAATACTGTGGTTTTAAGCCACTAAGTTTTAGAGTAATTTGTTAGATAGAAATAGGTAGCTAATATAATACATGTACAATTCTTAGAATGGTATCTACTGCCTAGTGAGCCTTCAATAGATATTAACTGTCTTTATTATTAATACCTCCATTTTACAGATGAAAAGAATGAGGCTCAGAGAGTGGCAAATTGCCCAGAATTACACAGTTAATATGTAGTAGAATAGGGCCTCCACCATTGTTCTGACTCCAGAGTCAGTGCTCTGAAAGTATCATTATTTGGAAAACCTAGCTCCTGGAGGTTCCTAGAAGGAGCTATCAGAGAAGAGAAGTCAGGTTTCCATGGGAACCTTGAGAGAATAATAACCCCCTACAGATACAGAGGGTAGATGCTAGACTGGGAGAGCCAGGGCCAGCCCTTCAGGGGACTCTGCTTGGGGTATAAGGACTAATTCCTGCCCCCAAACTTAGCTAGGGAGCAGGCACATGGAGAATCAACACATGGCTGACTCTGTCCTCAGGGTTTGCAACACCCTGTGGGTTGAGGGATGGAACTCCGGCTTCTCCTTGCCTTCTCTCGTTCCCTTCAGGAGCTCATGAACCAGGTGCCTGAGATAAGCATCATCCATATAAGTCCATCTGGGCGAAGAGCAATCTCATTGCCATTTTTTTGTGTTACTGACAGGAAATGATGACTAATCTGAGCTGATTAGAAGATGGTCATCACCACTTGGGACAGCATGTTCTCGGAGCACAGTGACTGCTCGGAACATCGGTGAGATTGCTTGGGATCCATGAGAAGCACACATGGGGAGCCATTAGGGAGGCAGGTGGACCAGCTGAGAGTTGAGGGGGTGAGTGACAGGAAGGGTGCAGACTCAAGCTTCGCCACACAAAGAATCAGACAGATACACGGAGGCACACAGACTGTTTTGATACAAATACGCTCCCACAGATGTAGCTGCATTCACGGACAAACTTCACAGATATTCAGAGAGAAAGACTAAAATGCTTGGGTAAATGTCCGGATATTAGGGAGGAACAATTTATATCCTACGATTCTTGTTTCCGCGGAGGGGAGGACATTTCTGTTGCACCATCCAGGAGGGAAGAGCGTGGAAGGAGCTCTTCTTGCTTTTGTCCTTCCCCTCACCTATTTCTCCCCAGAGAAGAAGGGATTTTTCAGAGTGGTGAGCTTGGGAGAAGAGCTGAACATGCTCAACTCGGCCCCTTCTAGAGCTTCCCTGTCTGACTTGCCTGCCTTCAGAAGGGAAACCTTGCCAGTTCTCTGGGACTGGATAGCCTCCTAGGGTTGACTTTGCCCCTCTAGAAGGCTGTCTGTTATGATCAGGGCCAATTGAATATCTGTCTAATGCAACGGTGAAGGCATGCAAACCCATTTGCTTACAGACCTAAAGCCGCATTCTCCGCTTGACTTTACTTTGTAGAGTTGACATTCTGATGGCCACCTTCTGTGTTATTTCTCAGTTGGTTTCAAAAATCAGCTTTCCCTAGTCCCAATACCCAACATTCCCACTGATAGAAAACAGAGACATGCTCAAAGGTACAAACATGGGGGCATAAATGACATGGTACATTTGGTCTCCTGAGTGAAGGCGGAATGTTTAGAAGAGCACTTCTTTTTAAAACATATTTCTTTGGCTGTGTCAAATAAGTCCCAAGCCTTAGATGCAGGGTGTAGAAGATCTTCATTGCACCATGTGGGATCTTTTGCTGTGGCCTGAGGGCTTCAGTAGTTGTGGCACCAGGGCTCAATAGCTGTGGCACAAGGCTTAGTTGCTCAGCGGCATGTGAAATCTTAGTTCTCCCACCAGGGATCGAACCCACCTCCCCTGCATTACAGGGTGGTTTCTTAACCACTGGACCATGAGGGAAGTCCCTAGAAGAGCATTTCTTAACCCCCGCTGGGCATTAGAATCACCTGGGAAGATTTACAAACACTGCCGCCTGGGTCCTAAAAACTGAATCAGAATCCACCAGGGTAGGGTCACCACAATGGTAATTTTTAAAGCTCTACAGTGATTTACAAGCAGCTGCCCCACCTCCCAAAAAAGTCTCACATATTCTTTTGCCTCCATGGGGAGCCTTAGTGGTTCCCATGTCCCAGTCTGTCTGCCAACAGACCCCTCTCTGACATCATTTGTTCCCAGGTGCAGCTCCAAATTTCTCTCCCATAGACATTCTGGAGATTCTGGAAGCAGCTGAGGGCTGTTTATTAAGCAGGTGGTTGCAACTTGCCTGTGGCTGCTGCTTTTCTAACCCTTGTAACTCCTCTGCTGGACCACGAGGGCTTTCTCACCACCTTCAAATGGAGGTGTCTCCACCTCTGCCCTGGTGTCCCCGCACACAAATGCTCAGGCAAACTTGGTCCCATGGTATTCTGCCTTTTGCTTCTGCTTTGCCTCTCACCATATACCCCTGCCTCCCTGGCCTTGGGCAGTGCAGGTGCACGGGATGCTGAGCAGGGAGCAGCCCCAGTGACAGTGTTTGAGTAAACACTGCTCTTCCCGCAGCCAATGGCACTTTTCTTGCAATGGATGGAGGCCAGACTTCTCCTCCAGCCACAGAGAGGGCAAAGCCAGGCTGGTGGCTGGAAAATGGGGAGCTTTGCTGGCACTGGGCCTAGAGCTGCCCACATTCCTTCTCTGCCTTTCTCTATGCATCAGAGCAAGCCATTGGCATTCCAACTGGGAATCTGGCCTTCTCCATCTGCTCCTTGTTCTAGGTCCAGAATGCTCAAATTTGTGTGCATCAGAATCACCTTGAAGGCTCATTAAAATACAGATTTCTGGATTCTACCTCCAGAGTTTCTGGTTTGGTAGACTTGGGATGGGCCTGGGAATGTGCATTACTGATAAGTTCCCAGGTGATGCTGAAGCTGCTGGTCCAGGGCCCTGCTCTAGGCTGTTTCTCCTCCCATTCTTGAGCCAACTTGATGATTTTTTTCTCCTGTCACTAGGGGATCCAGGGCCCAAGAGGAAAGCACTTAGTAACTTCAACTAAAATGATGCTCATGATCAAGCTCCTCTTACTGACCCCTTGTTATAAGCCAGAAACAGTACTGAATGCTTTACAGGACTTGTCTTCCCAAATCCTTCCAATGATTATACAGAAGGCACTATAACTTCCCCCATTTTACAGGCAGGGAAACTGAGGTTAGGTAACTGGCCCAAGAAAACATAATGTAGAATTACTAAGTAGTTGAGCTGGGACTGGAATCCAAGCCAAGCAAGGCCTCAAAATAGTCTTTCATTCATTCATGTATACATGCATACATACTTAACATACATTTAACAAAAATACAGTAAATACCTTTATGTTACTAGCACTGTTCTAAGTCCTATTGACATAGCAATGAACAAGACAGAGCAGGGGGCTGCTCTCAAGGAGTTGAAGTTCAAAATGGAGAGAGACAATAGCTGGTAAATTAAAAAAAATGCATGTGAATTTTGGCTGGCAATATGGGTTTTAGGATGGGCTTCTGGTGGGGGAGCAGGCAGGCTTCAGCTCACCCTTGATGTTCCCAGCTGAGCTCAGTGGACAGGAACCCCTGGGCAGAACCCGGGTACAGTGGATAGGGGCTTTGGGATTAGCATTTATCACCCTCATCCCCAACACAAGTCCCTCCAGACTAAGAGGTACACATGTCCTTTGGTCAGCTGCAGTCTGGGTCATGGGAGTCTGGCTGGGTCTGGGAAAGGCTCATCGGATATTCCCTGTGTAAAAAGAAATGGCTTATTGAGCTATGTCACTGAACTCATTCACAGGTGTAGCAGGTAAGGGGGCCTGACTTGTGGCTTATTTTAGAAAGCAGTCATCGGCCTGATCTGTATACAACTCGTATCGAATAACCATGCAGATGGCTTGCTAAACTGTCTCCTATTGGTTACCTACACCATCATCACCACTGCCGTCTGCCTCTCCCCATCACTCATCGATAAATGCCCTCAAGCTTACGGCACGTTGTCAATTTAACTCAGCGTCAGGAGTCTGCTGCTCAGGGGCTCCATGAAGGCACTGAATGGATCTTCAAAATCTTAATTTCCGTAGCACCCAGCAGAGCGCCTGACATTTAGATTTCGGTAAATGTTGGATGGGTGGATGGGTGGATGGATGACAGTGTGGGTGAGTGAATGAATGAGATACGCCCTGCCCTCCTGCCTGACTGTGCTGGCCCCAGGCCTGCTCAGCTGCAGAAACACACAGGTTTATCCTCCTGACTTAACCAGGCTGAGTGCAAGGAGCCCAGTCACACCTGCAGTGGAATCCAGGGTGAGCTCTGCTGCTCCTAGTGGGGTTGTCTGGAGGGGGAAGCAGTGGATGGTCTGGAGTCCCCATGGATCCTCTCCTTATCCATTCCACATGCTTCCTCCAGCCAAGCCTTTCTGTATGACTTCATGCCTGCCTCAGTTTCCTGAATGTCTGCCAGTCCCCTGCATGGACTGGGGCTTGCCTTGAATCCCTGCCTGCATTTTTAGGATCTTCACCCCTCCTGGCTCCTCCTAGCTCCCTCTTTCAGGGACTGAACCCTCTCCTCCATTATTCCAGCTGCTGGCTGGGCCCTCTGGAACCACCTTGCCTCTGCCCTCTAGGCAGCACGTCAGATCTATCAGACATAAACACTTGCAGCCCGAGTCTGCCATATTCCTGCAGGTCTCGGCATTGGGATTGACTGTCACCCTCTGCCTGCCAAGTTGGGCACCCAAGATACTAGCCTCCTCCCCTATTTGGAGTCCAGGGGAGTGGAGGTTCAGCCATTCCCCTTTTGTCAGTGACTCACTGAGGCATCAGCCCACCTAGGTATGGAGCCTACATAGCTCAGGACATCCCCTTTTCATCTTTAGTCTCCTTCCTGAGCCTCCCTCTGAGCCTGGGAGGGTCTGATATCCTTCCTGCTTCTGCTCAGTCTGGGGCAAGCCTGCTGCCCACTTCCTTGGCCCTCTAGCATCCTGGGACCATAAACCATCCACACCATCCATTTCCCCTCCTCCTCACAGCAGCTTTGGGCCAGACCTCTCTGCACCATTAGCCATTTCAGACAAGAATCTGATCTGCCAACATGTAATGTATTCAACTAATCTGCTCACAGGTGCTTTTGGCAAGCCCAGTGAGAAAACTTGCTTTAAATATTTTAAGGAGCAGTTAATGTGTTAGTTATCAGCTCACCTTCTGGTGTCAGGTGCTAGGGTTCAAATCCTGCCTCTGCCTTTTTCTAGCTATCATTACCTTTCTAGGGGAAGATAATACACCTCTCTGGGGACTGGTTTCCACATCTATAAAACAGGGACAATAATGGTGGCTGCTCTTAGGGTTTCTGTGAGAAAAAAGTGAGTCAATATATGTAAAATGTTACAAAGAAGATCTAATGCACAGTAAGTACTCCATCAGTGTTTGCTATTATATTGTATACACAGATTATGGGCAAAGAACTGTTTATTCATTCACTCATTCATGCAGTCGTGTCTGACTCTTTGCAACCCCATGAACCACACAGCATGCCAGGCCTCCCTGTCCATCACCAACTCCCGGAGTTCACCCAAACTCATGTCCATTGAGTCAGTGATGCCATCCAAGCATCTCATCCTCTGTTGTCCTCTTCTCCTCCTGCCCTCAATCTTTCCCAGCATCAGGGTCTTTTCAAATTAGTCAGCTCTTCGCATCAGGTGGCCAAAGGATTGGAGTTTCAATGACAGCATCAGTCCTTCCAATGAACACCCAGGGCTGATCTCCTTTAGGATGGACTGGTTGGATTGCCTTGCAGTCCAAGGGACTCTCAAGAGTCTTCTCCAACACCACAGTTCAAAAGCATCAGTTCATCAGTGCTCAGCTTTCTTTATAGTCCAACTCTCACATCCATACATGACTACTGGAAAAACCATAGCCTTGACTAGACGGACTTTTGTTGACAAAGTAATATCTCTGCTTTTTAATATGCTGTCTAGGTTGGTCATAAGTTTCCTTCCAAGGAGTAAGCGTCTTTTAATTTCATGGTTGCATTCCCCATCTACAGTGATTTTGGAACCCTCCAAATAAAATCAGCCACTGTTTCCACTGGTTTTAAGAACCTACCATGTGTAGGCCCTATGAAGCAGTCAAAGATGAATGAGAAATGTCTGGAGCTCCCAGTATGAAGGCAAGCAGGCTCAGATTATTCAAAGGGGTGAGTGGGTGTCTGTAAGCTGGGTGAATGGGGGCAAGTGTACCAGCCTGCCTGGAGTGTTGCACAAGGGGGTGTTGCATGGATTGTGATGGGAAATCTCAGTTATGTCCTGTCCTACAGGCATCTTTGAAGGCAGTGGGTTCCCTGAGTCTGTGACAGGAGGTTGGGCTAGATAGGGAAGCAACTCTCAGCTGCGTACACATGAAACAGTGATCCCAGGGCTCCAGGCCCCTCCTCGCCCCCTGTCAGCATATGATGGTATCTCAAGCAACATGGCATCCTGCCTGGCAGGGGCCAGAGGGGATAATCTCACAAAGATGTTGGTGTCACTCTTGGGAGTTTAGAGATGGAGCCTTCTTGGCTAGTGCCCACCTGGTGTGGGGGTCTCTGCTAGCCCAGTATGGAGTTCCTCTCTTCGTCAAGATTTTCTTCTGAGGGATACAAACAGGTGCTTCTCCATCTTTGCTCTCACCCTCCCAGTCCCAACCCTGAAAAGGGCTTTCTTTATCTGCTACTCATCATCTCTGTTGAAGCTTCAGGTCTTAGAGGTTTTTTGTGTTTTTATTCTCAGAAGTTTGGGGAACACAATGACTACTGTTTGCCCCTCCATTCTATTCCAGGTTTAAGTCTGGCCCATTTGCAGAGTTTGCCTTTCCCTGGCCATATTTTTCTGTCTCGAGTCAGTTCACTTCTCTTTCACCTCCTGCAACCCCTCCATCCTGAGATCCCATTCATGGCCTGGTTGACTTTCAAGAAGGCTTCTAAAAGAGCCTTAGAAAGATGACCCAACCTTACAGCTGATTTCAGTCACCAAGCAAACTGGCTTTAACTACTAGTGCTAAATTGATACCTCCATTTATGGGGAAAATACGGGATGTTAGACCACCCACATAAGCAAAGAGAAAGAAGATGTCTCCAGAGAGCTCACAGACACTCAAGTGTTTCCTTGTCCTGAGATCTCCCTGAGAGATATGACATCTGGTAGCAAATAGTGAAAGCCTACAATCACCCCACTGTCAGCGCAAGAAGCCTGTGGTCAAGGGAGTGTGTGCATGTTAAGTTGCTTCAGTCATGTCCAGCTCTTTGTGACCCCGTGGACTGTACCCCTTCAGGCTCCTCTGTCCAGTATTCTCCAGGCAAGAATACCAGAGTGGGTTGCCACGCTTTCCTCCAGGGGATCTTCCCAAGTCAGGGATCAAATGCTCATCTCTTACATCTCCTGCATTGGCAGGTGCGTTCTTGATCACTAGAGCCACCTGGGAAGCTTCGAGGTCAAGGGAAGACCACCCTTTCCAGAAGTTCCTTAGTGGGAGGAGGAGGAGAGGAAGGTGATGTTTTAACAAATAAATTTAAAGAAGGTTTTCTTTGTTTGGGGAGATTTGAGCCTGTCTAGAGACTGAGGGACAGCATCCAGGGGAGACGGAAGATGCATGGGTGGGGCTGGGGGTGGTCAAGGCATGAGCTTCCTTGTGGTGGGGGATGGGAGCCAGGGTGCATGTGCTCAAGGCCCACTCTGCAGAGGGGAAGGGAAGGCAGGCCTTCCCTGCTAATAAAAAGCCCTATTTATGTAGAACTCCCTGGGCCCCAGACACCATGCTGGGAACTTCACACAGACTGTGCCCTTTCATGACTCAGACAGGCCCTGTCATGTCCTCATTTTCCAAGTGAAAAAATCAAATGTCAAGGAGGTTAAGTGACTCTCCTCAAGGCCCCAGAGCTAAAAAGTGACACAGCCAGTAGCTTCAGAGTCTGTGTTCCCAACACTGCTTTACACTTGTTTTTGTGTTGTGCTTCTTACCTAAAAGTGATCATCGTGGCTTACATTCTCCGGTACATACACGGTGCTGGACTCTGTCCTGTGTGTGCTAGCTGCTCATGTACTGCTCAGTTGCCCTATAAGGTGGAGGATACTACTTCTACCCCATTTTGCAGTGACTTGAATCACCTAAGGTCACATAGCTGGTAAGAGGCAGAACCTGCTCTTGACTTTGTTGGACAGAACCCAGAGCCCAACACTGACCCATGACTCACTCACTGCCCTTTATTTTCAAAAGGAGAGTGTAGTGTGAAGATGGGAGCAGAGGTGGGGTGCTCCTGTCCAGTGGCCTTGCTGTTGCCTTGAAGATGGAGGTGAGATAATCTGTTGGAGATATGGGCTTGGGGAGATAGGCTAAGGGGGAATGGAGCTGGTAAGAATTCAACAGCATGAATGTGACATAGAGAACCCACTGTAGAAAGTTGAGTAGGGCTAAGGGACAAAACAAAGGAAGACCCAAATGAAATTGCCCTGACAACTATCACAGCTTGAGGTTCCCTTCAAGGTGAACCAAGATGATGGACCTGAGTTGGAGCTCACGTGGTCCTGAGTCTCAGACAGTGAGCGCTGGTGAGCCTCCTGGAGGCCCCAATTTAAGGTTGAGAGCATCTGATGGGTAAAAGAGGCTCCACACCAAGAGGAGACTGCTATGGACTGAATGTTTGTGCACCTCCATGCTGTTCACATGTTGAGGTCTTAATTCCCAATGTGATGGTGTCTGGAGGTGGGGCCTTTGGGAGGTAATTAGGTCACGAGGATGTACCCCTTGTGAATGGGGTTAGTGCCCATATAAGAAGATGACCCTAGAGGGGCGATCTTTCCCACAACCAGAAATGAGTAGTCTGCAGACAGGAGGGCACTCACCAGAACCCTAACGTGCTGGCACCCTGATCTTGGACTCAGCCTACAGAACTGTAAGAAATAACTAACTGTCATTTAAGTCACTCAGTCTGCGGTATTTGTTATAGCAGCCCAGGTTGATTAAGACAAGACCCTGTGGAATGCAGGAGGCTAGTAGTTCAGGAAGGAAGCCCCCTTCAGGAGCATTAACAGCAGGGCCACTGAGGGGATGTTTATGTTGGCACGAATGACCATTTGTCACCTCCAACCTCAGGGAACCACCCGGGCAGACTTCTCAATGAGAAGAGTCTTGGCACTCTGAAACTGAATGCTCAGTGTGACACGTTCATAATCTTTAAACTCTTAGGAGCAAAAACTGATACGTCAGGAAAGGCCCAGAAAGTCGGAGGACTGTGGCCCCTCACCCTGCATCCCAGTCCAACCTGTCTTGGCTCTTTTTGCAGAGACTGCCACTGGCTCCTGGCCTTGAGTGGTGCACCTCTTGGTGTCGCTCTCTCTCCAGTGATTTCTTCTCTTTGGCCTTGGTGGCTCTGGGGCTCCTGCTTCTGTTTTCATAAACTGAATCTGGTTTGGAATTGGCCACTTCTCGTGTGGGCGTGGCTCACCCATGCTGTGGCTCTGCACACGTTTTGCATTGGTCATTGCCCTTGAAACTCACTCCCGTTGGAGTCCAGTGTCCAAAGAGAAACAAGGCAGTGACGGTGCCAAGAGGGCCCTGGACAAGGTTCGAGCCAATAGGACGCAGCTGTGGACATGCTCTGTGGACAGACGTGGATGTATGTGAGTATAGCCATCTTTTACTCATAGCTGTCCCCTCAGGTGAGAGCCTCGGGGGTCTTGCTCAGCTCTCGCCAGTTGGAAGGAGAGCAGAGCTCAGCTATATTCTTGAAAGACATCTCAGATGTAATAGCCAGAGGAAGCCATGCTCAGGGATGCATCCGGAGAGCCCAGGGGACTCATTAGAACATCATCTTGCTCTGATAAATTGCTAGTTAAAAGTTCACCTGGAGGGACTTGTATTGCACCCCACTGAGAATCCCTACCTCCTGCTAGAAGTGCACACGGGGAAGGAAGGATTAAATAGATGTATAAATGGCTGAACCTTCTAAGTATTAATTCAAGCCTCATATAATTGTGCTCTTTGGACCTATGGAAGCCCAACCCTATGCTGACTGAATAGCAATCATAGGAATCATATCTGGGCAGAGAAAGGGGACAAACGAACATTGTCATGAAAGTTGTTCTTGTTTAGTCGCTGAGCCGTGTCTGACTCTTTTGTGACCCTAGGGGCTGTAGCCCGCCAGGCTCCTCTGTCCATGGAATTTCCCAGGCAAGAATACTGGAGTGGGTTGCCATTTCTTTCTCCAGGGGATCTTTTTGACCCAGGGATTGAAACTGCATCTGCTGCCTTGGAGGCATATTCTTTACTGCTGAGTCACCAGGGAGACTGCTGAGTCACCATGAATAACAATAGTAATAAGGATAGTAGCAGTAATTTATGGAGCTTCTGCTTGCTAGGCTCTGTGTTGAGCACCTGTGCAGGCTAAGATATCCTCACCGTTCTAAGATATCCAGGTCCTAATCCCTGGAACCTGTGAATGTCAACTTATGTGGAAAAGTGACTTTGCAGATGTGACAAAATTATGAATCTTGAAATGGGGAGATTCTCTTGGATTGCCCGGGTGAGCCCTACGTGCAGTCACAAGTTTAGGAAGGCAGAGAGAGGTTTGGCACAGAAGGGAAGGAAGTGAGACAAGCAGAGATTGGAGTGATGTGGCCACAAGCCAAGGAATGGTAACAACCACCAGAAACGACAAGAGGAAAGGGCTAGATTATCCTCTGTAGCTCCCAGGAAGAACCAACTTTGATGACCCCCTTGACTCAGCTCTGAGAGATTTGCTTCAGGCTTCTGGCCTCCAGGACTGTAAGAGAATGAATTTCTGTTGTTGTAAGGCACTAATTTTGGGGTAATTAGTTATGGTAGCAATGGGAAGTGAATGAAGTACCTTATATACCTTAGCTCATTTAATCCTCATCCATCCTATGAAGTAGGTGCTATTATGATCTCTATTTATGGATGAGGAAACCATGGCTCAGAGGGACAGCTGGCTTGCACAAGGGCACAGAGCCAGCAAGTAGCAGGAAATCAAACTCAAGTCTCATCTCTCGAGCTCATGTTCTTCACTATAGATCTCTCTGATTTGCAGCCGCAACTCAACATCAGCCATGGCAAAGGTAGGAAGGAATAGGGCAGCTTCTGCAAGGCTGGACTAAAATCATGGAGTCGTGACTGAGGGTACATAGTGGAGGGTCCTGGGGAATGGCCACTGTCACAAGAGAATTCACTAGAAGGGAGGGAAGAGTAGCAGTTTGGGTGTCATAATCGAGATGTTGCAAGGGGGTGGGGAGAAGTGCGTGGGAGTTAGGTTCTCGGGTACACGTGGTAGGAGCCCAGCCGTGGGGAAGCAGAGGCAGTTGGAGGGGCATGCAGGCAGAGTGAGGCCATGCGTAGAAGTGCTGATCTGGAGTTTGCTACGCCTTAAAGAGGTGTCAAACATAAAGATCTCAGTGGCATCTCAGCTATGACTGAGCTAGTGATAAAGGTGTTATTCCCTGGGAGAGTCCATCATGAGACAGGGTGGGCATATGTGTGACTGTAGCCTTCCAAGTCAGACAGGCACAGAGCTGTTCCTCCAGAGGGAGCACTACCCGGCCCCTGCCTGAAGGGTGAAGGAGGTCAGATGCCAGATCCAAGCACTTGGTAAGGGAGCGAGCAGGCAAGGGCTGGGTGAGGTGTCAGGGCCTCAGCCGTGTTTGTGGGGCTGGGAACAGGGCTCTGGTGGCAAGAAAACCAGCGCTGATCAGCAAACCAAGGCTAAACCCAGGTACTTGGACCAAATTCCCTCTGCAGGGCCTGGAGAGGCTGTGACTCACTTGGCAAGGCAGATGCATGGGGCTTTTTTCACCCCACCAGACTCCCCGAGTACCCAGCCAAGTTCAGCAGCAAGCTCAGCCTGCAAGGAAGGAGCAGAAGCTGAGGTTTCTCATGGGTTCCTAGCTGTGCTCAAGACCAACTCAGAAGAGTCTGCTGCAAACAATTAGGCAGGGAGAGGGTGGGCAAGTACCAGGCTGGCAACAGAGTCCTCTCAGTGGGAACTCCTTCCTGGGTGTGACCATTCAGGAAGGTCCAGGGTGCTGCTCCTCAAAGTGTGCTCCCCGGATGGGCAGCCTCAACATCACCTGGAAATTTGTTAACAAATGTAAATCCTCAGGCCCCACCCACACTTATTGGATCAGACACTCTGGAGCAGCAGCCCAGCAATCTGTGCTTTAACACACCCTCCAGATGATGCTGATCCATGCAGAAGTTTACCAATAACTGGCCTAGACCACCAACTGGGACATCATTGGTTCTCCTAGGAAGACTGGGGTCATAACCCAGTCCTATGCATTTTCTTCTCTTCCCACCCCCATCTCATGCTGCACAAGTGACAGATTTTCCAAAGATGTTCACAGCTGTATCCAAAGCAATCCTCTGAGTGAAAGGAGCCTTTTTCCCCTCCTTTCAGGGATGTGAGTTCCTATCAGCAGATGAGTATCTCCTTTCACTGGGGCTTTTGAATTATACAGACTGTGGGCGGAGTTCAGGGGATCAGATATTAACTAGACCTTGAAATATATTTTTCCAAGTGGATGTGTAGTCTTTATTTAAATAGAAAGCATTTCTGGCTAAATTTGGTGGCTCATTTGTAGGAAAACCAGCAAAAATCTGACTTCTGGGAGTCTTGATGATTTAAGCCATGTTAATATTAGCAACAGTTTGAATCACAGGGAGAAAATTGACAGATTCATTCTCTTGGGGGCAGGGAGGAGAGGGAGCTCCCAGCTGAGCCAGGAATCTGCAAGTGCATGTCTGGGTGATTAATGGCATCAGACCTTGGTACCCTCTTTAGCAGTCCAGCCAGGGGCCTCAGGGAGCCCTGCAGCATTGGGTTTGTTTGTGTGAAGCAGCTCCAGAGGGTTGGGGACAGGATGTAGTTGGGTGGGGGAATCAGAGAGGAGAGCGAGGTGAAAAACCACCCCCGTGTTCCCTCCCCAGCCCAGCAGCTAGCGTGCAGCTCTGTGCCATGAAAAAATGATGACTTGACTTCATTAAAGCCTTGTCATCTTTCCCCTACCGACAGCTTGAAAAGAGTGCCTTGCCTGAGCAGAACGGGATTCCAGAGGCCACTGTTTCTGAAAGTTTCAGAAAGAAAAATCTTTCTGCTCTTGTTAAGCAAATGCTGATTATGAAAATGGAGGGGCAGCTGAAAATTTCCTCCGAGTTTAGGCAGTTCGGGGGTCCATATAACAGCTACAGTGGGCTTGTGTATGTCCAGCCCAAGGGAATACCTTGCCATCAGGCCCCTCCTCTGCCCTAGACAATCAGTGGAGGGTTCTTGGGCATGGTCACTGTCATAATGCCCAAGAACCTTCCACTGTGTCATAACCAGCAGATGCTCGACCTCTGGCTGTCTTGGCATCTCAGCTTTCTGAAACCCGACCCTGTCCAGCCTGTTTTGATCTGATTTCCCTCCAGTCCATGTGGTTCAAGCCATAGATATCCAATGAGCACCTAAAAGACCCCAGGGTGGGCACGCTTCACATGTGATGCCTTGATGCCCTGTTTGAAGATGGTATTACTACCTCTGTTTTGCAGAAGCAGGGGCGGGGAGAGGAGGAAGTGAAGTCATTTGTTTAAGGTGACCCACTGATGGGGCTGGGGGTAGAGTCCAGACAAAAGTCCCATGGGCCTGTAGGTCATTGAGACAGGAAAGCTTAGAGAGTTCTGCCTTGAACTTAACCCTAGAGAGATCTAGTGCCTTGCTGATGACCAGTTCGTGATTAGCAGGGGAGCTGAAACAACCCAAATCTCCATGTGCATAACCTGGTAATCTTCCCATTCATTCATTCATTTAAAAATACTTATCTCAATTTCTAAAAAAGTTAATAATATATGTATATGGTGAAAAACAATCAAATGATAACAAAAGGGTTATAAAAAATAAGAGCAGTCCTTGACCACCTCACAATCTCCCTAAAGGAGATAATTTTAAACTATTTTAGGTTTTTCTTTTTTGGTATTAACTTTAATTCTGCACCTCTACATATATGTCTATACTCTATTTCTTGATTTGTGAAATGGGAGAATGTAGCTTTCTTTCAACAGCCCTCCCCAGCTGGCTTTACCTCACCCCATCATCCCANAATATAAAATATTTTATATTCTTTATAAAATATAATTAATAAAATTATAATTAATTTTATATTAATTTACTTTTAATATATTTTAATATATTAAAATATACTTCAAATATAATTGTATTTCCCTTCTTGAACAGTTTTTGTTTTTCCTTAGAGTTAATACATGCCTAGTTATTTCACTTGCATATTTTTCTACATACATGTCTTTAAAGTTTTACTCGAATCAAGTAGATCTATCATTATTCTAACATTAGTTTTACAAAAATTCCATCATATCTTATATTTTATCGTTTTCCCCTCTTTTTGCTCCGGGATACCTCCAGTGCGAATTCTTTCCTCTCACTTCTGATTCTTCTGGTTAATCTGTGGGCTTCCTGAACAGCTCTTGGCAGGGACTTTCTTGCCCCGGTCCTGAAGTGGATCCGCTGCTTCTTGACCCTTTGGCATCCTCTCTCTTGGATTACTCTCTAGTTTTGCTGGAGCGCATCTTCTAGTAGCTTTTGAAAGAAGAATACATAGAAGTCATTTTTTCTGAGTTCTTCTGTTTGAAAATATTTTAATTTTATCCCCGTACAATTTTCATTTTGGCTGAGTGTAAATTTCAAGGCTGAAAATAAGATTTTATTTCAAAATGTCTCAGCACTCATTGCTTCATTGTCATCTAGCTTCCAGTTCTGTTCCTGGGACGTTAAATGCCATTCTGATTATTTGTCTTTTGCACATAATATTATTTTTCTCCTTGGAATCTTTTAAGATCTATCCTTTATCCCTGATGTTCTGAAAGCATATACAAGTTCTGAAGTAGAAGATGAAGTCTTATTCCAGAAAATATCCTTAAATCTGTTCTCTGACTTTTCCTTCCTCTCTTTTCTGCTCTGTTATTTTTTTTCCTATTTGTTGGACTTTGGATTTCTCAGTGGGTTATCTAAGATTGTGGGATTTTCTTCCATATTTTCCACGTCTAGCTTTTTGTCTGCTTCTTAGGTCACTTTTCACTTTCATGCATTGGAGAAGGAAATGGCAGCCCACCCCAGTGTTCTTGCCTGGAGAATCCCAGGGACAGGGGAGCCTGGTGGGCTGCCGTCTATGGGGTCGCACAGAGTCGGACACGACTGAAGCGACTTAGCAGCAGCAGCAGCAGCAGGAGATTTCATCATCTTCATCTTCCAAATTTTTTATTCTATTGCTTTTATTTTTTCTCTCTTATTCTTATTTTCTAACAGTCCTTGTTTTCTTTTTTTCTGATGAAGCATTCTTTGTTAATGAAGCATTATCTTCTCTTACAACTTTGAGTGGTCTCATTCAATGTTATTTTCAGGTTTTCTTCTTAATCCTGTGTGATCCTTTATTTTTTTTTAGTTCTTGTTCTTCCTGTTTTGATATCGGTATTTTATTTTGTTTATTTTATTCTTTCTGTGTTATATTGGAGTTTTTTCCTCAATATCTAGTGACACTCTGTTGCCCGTTCATGCTGCAGGCACTAGTTAGTAGATGATTGAAATTCCTGTATAGGAGGCTGGGGCAGCAGGTTTTGCTTTAGGGTGATGAGATACCAAACGGACTATTTCATTTGAAGGGTTTCAAGTAACAATGTGTGACATCTTCTCTTTGGGGCCATTCTGTTCACCCAGAAAAGAACTTATCAATCTCTTGCCTGGCTGGCATAATCCTGGCTTCTAAAAAAGTTGAACATTGGGCATGGGAGGGAGCCAGGGACTATCACGTTTCCCTAGGCAGCTTTAAAAACTATTTTCTATTAGAGGTACAATTTATGCATAGTAAAATGTAAAAGAATTTTAGATTAAATGAATTTTTATATTTCCCCATCTTGAAAATTTCTTCATGCCTCATTCTTACGCAGACAGTTAATTCCTATTTCTGGTCTTCTACTTGGCTCCCAGCTTCTCCTATACCTGATGGTCCTGAATCTTGATCCTCTACCATTTTCCTTCTCCAAAGGACAATCCTTGTGTACTCCAGGGGATAGCTGTAATTGACAGAGCCTTGAATTTTAGTGGTTTCAGTTGATGCTTTTGAACTGTGGTGTTGGAGAAGACTCTTGATTGAGACTTGGACTGCAAGAGGATCCAAGCAGTTCATCCTAAAGGAGATCAGTCCTGGGTGTTCATTGGAAGGACTGATGCTGAAGCTGAAACTCCAATACTTTGGCCACCTCATGCAAAGAATTGACTCACTGGAAAAGACCCTGATGCTGGGAGGGATTGGGGGCAGGAGGAGAAGGGGACAACAGAGGATGAGATGGCTGGATGGCATCACCAACTCGATGGACATGAGTTTGGGTAAACTTGGGAGTTGGTGATGGACAGGGAGGCCTGGCATGCTGCAATTCATGGGGTCTCAAAGAGTCGGACACGACTGAGCGACTGAACTGAACTGAACTAAACTGAAGCAACAATATGAACCCAACTCTGGTTCATAAAGAGTTCAGAGACTCTTTGCTCTGCTCTTTTCATCATATAATTCAAATAAACTGGTTCTCTTCACAACCACAAAATTGTGCCAATAGGAATGAAGCTACACCTTTACTACTCAAAGTGTGGTCCTTGGACCAGCAGCATCAGTGTCACCTAAAAGCTTGTCATAAATGCAGAATCCCAAGCCCTATCCCAGACCTACTGATCAGAATCTGCATTTTGATAAGAGCTCCCTCCCAAGAGAGTCACGTGCACATGAAAATTTGAAGAGCACCAGGTTACATACACTTCCAGATCCATATTCAGCTGAGGAAAGAGAGAGAAAATCCCTCTTGTATTTTTCTTCTACCTGATTGGATCAACTTGGGCCATGAGCCCCTTAGTCTAGAGTCCACATGAATTGTTACATATTTGCTTGATCTGGGGTCTTCCCCTAAGCACATACGATGTAGAAGAGGGGTTCACACTCTAATAAGACAGTGTTCTTCTAGGATGGGGGGAGATGGACAGTCTACACCATCCACTAGAGAGCGTGGTCCCCCAGGTTATCGACCTGAATCTCTGCAGTCCTGAGCTGTGTTCCTGCATGCCACAGAATCTAGTGCCTTCTGGTTCTGAACCCTCAAGGGGCTCTGAAGCTTAGAAAGTCTTTCTTCTCCCTTATCTCATCAGTATCCATTCTGGATGGTGTAATTTTCTCCTCCTTGATAAAATACGTCCCCTTCTGCTTTGCATCTTCTGAAAACTGTTGAAAATTCTTGTCTGTGACCATTTTTCTCCCTGTTTTCTTTGTCCGTGAAAAAAAAGCCTCCTTATTCTTATTTTAGTGGAGCCAGGGGAAGTAGAGGAGATACACTTGGTGGTCAAGTCACTATCTTCAGCTGAAAGAATTCAACATGCATGTTGTTGAAAGAGATACCATGATACACCACATTTTCCTCATTAAACTAAAACAAAGGAGAATGTGTGTATATTGGAAGTAGGGGGGATGTGAGGATAGGGTGGAGAAAGCATGGAAAGAGACAGAGAAAGAAAGAGAGAGAGAGAGAGAACCAGGAGAACAGGAGAAGTTCTGAAGCTTGCTTTGTAGGAAGTATGGAGTATTCCATGAGCAGAAGAGATGATATCCTTAAAACTGGCAAACAGTCAGGGATGTCAGGTGCGGCTGGCATGTGCTGATATCCCCCCTTAAGAAGAAACCAGGCAGAGTTTGGCATACTACCTAGCCACAGACCAGCAGGTCAGAATCAGAGTGAGGAAGGGGCATGGTTGCAAGTGGGGACCTGAGTACCCGGGCAGGACTCTGTTCAGTTCAGTTCAGTCACTTGGTCTTGTCCACCTCTGTGTGATTCCATGGACCGCAGCATGCCAGACTTCCCTGTCCATCATGAAATCCCATAGATTACTCAAACTCATGTCCATTGAGTCGGTAATGCCATCTAACCATCTCATCCTCTGTCGTCCCCTTCTCCTCCTGCCTTCCATCTTTCCCAGCATGAGGGTCTTTCCAAATGAGTCAGTTCTTCCCATCAGGTGGCCAAAGTATTGGGGTTTCAGCTTTAGCATCAGTACTCCCAATGAATATTCAGGACTAATTTCCTTTAGGATGGACTGGTTGGATCTCTTTGCAGTCCAAGGGACTCTCAAGAGTCTTCTCCAACACCACAGTTCAAAAGCATCAGTTCATCAGTGCTCAGCTTTCTTTATAGTCCAACTCTCACATCCATACATGACTACTGGAAAAACCATAGCTTTGACTAGACAGATCTTTGTTGGCAAAGTAATGTCTCTGCTTTTTAATATGCTGTCTGAGTTGGTCATAACTTTGCTTCCAAGAAGCAAGCATCTTTTAATTTCATGGCTGCAGTCACCATCTGCAGTGATTTTGGAGCCCCCCAAAATAAAGTCTCTCACTGTTTCCATTGTTTCCCCATCTATTTGTCATGAATTGATGGGACTGGATGCCATGATCTTAGTTTTCTGAATGTTGAGTTTTAAGTCAACTTTTTCACTCTACTCTTTCACTTTCAAGAAGCTCTTTAGCTCTTCTTTGCTTTCTGCCATAAAGGTGGTGTCATCTGCGTATCTGAGGTTATTGATATTTCTCCCGGCAATCTTGATTCCAGCTTGTGCTTCTTCCTGCCCAGCATTTCTCATGATGTACTCTGCATATAAGTTAAATAAGCAGGGTGACAATATACAGCCTTGATGTACTCCTTTCATGTTTGGAACCAGTCTGTTGTTCCATGTCCAATTCTAACTGTTGCTTCTTGACCAGCACACAGATTTCTCAGGAGGCAGGTCAGGTGGTCTGTTATTCCCCTCTCCTGAAGAATTTCCCACAGTTTGTTGTGATCCACACAGTCAAAGGCTTTGGCATAGTCGATAAAACAGAAGTAGATGTTTTTCTGGAACTTTCTTGCTTTTTCCATGATCCAGTGGATGTTGGCAATTTGATCTCTGGTTCCTCTGCCTTTTCTAAATCCAGCTTGAACATCTGGAAGTTCACGGTTCACATTCTGCTGAAGCCTGGCTTGAAGAATTTTGGGCATTACTTTGCTAGTGTGTGAGATGAGTACAATTGTTGGGTAGTTTGAACATTCTTTGGCATTGCCTTCTTTTGCGATTGGAATGAAAACTGACCTTTTCCAGTCCTGTGGCCACTGCTGAATTCTCCAAATTTGTTGGCATATTGAGTGCAGCACTTTCATAGCATCATCTTTTAGGATTTGAAATAGCCAAGCTGGAATTCTATCACCTCCACTAGCTTTGTTCATAGTGATGCTGCCTAAGGCCCACTTGACTTCACATTCCAGGACGTCTGGCTGTAGGTGAGTGATCACACCGTCGTGGTTATGAAGATCTTTTTTTGTATAGTTCTTCTGTGTATTCTTGCCACCTCTTCCTAATATCTTAATATCGTCTGCTTCTGTTAAGTCCATACCATCTCTGTCCTTTATTGTGTCTCTGAGACCAGGCCAAATGGGCACTGACCAGGAGCCCTGAAATTACTGCGCTTCAAGGCTGTGGCTCGCCTCTCTCCACCTCGCTTATCACAAAACCACTCTCCTTTCGAGTTGAGTCACCAAAAGGGAATGTATAAATAAATTATGTTATACTGTGTAAAGAGGAATATGTTTCATCTATTTAAGTGACAGTGTCCATCTCTACTGATATAGAAAGAGACACACAATATATTATTGAGGTAGTGATGGGGAAGCAGACTTCAAAACGGCAGATGGAGCACATTTCTACTTTTGTCAAATGTCTATTTGTAACCAGGATATCTCAGATGTCACCAGCCTGTGAGAACATATTTCAACGAATATCATAAATTACAAAGGCTCTGTATCTTGGTGCTGCTTGAGTACAGGAACAAAGCCTCTCTCAGAGGGTAATCTGGTCATTTCTGTGAGTCCTCCAGGGCACTGTCTGCTCTGATTGTCCTGCTTCCACTCCCAAGCAAATGTCAGGATACAGACTCTGTGGTCCATGATGCTCCAGAACGGGTGACCTTCTGCCAGCTGGAACGGGCACCTCCAGGTTAGCTTGAAGGCTCTCCTCTTCACCATCCTAATTTAAACACCAAAGAGGATCTTCACTTGGGTACTAGTACTGCCTTGTCACTAGATTTGAGGACAAATGAAGGAAAGTATCACCTAGAGCAAAACTGACAAATCCCACCTGAAAGGACTGCTTCTGGAGTCTCCAATCTCAGGCCCAGTCCAGGGGCTCACCTGGGGACCCTCACTGCCTTGATGGCATCTCTATTGAGCTGGAGACCAACCCTTCACCAGAAATCTTCAGAGATGTCTGGGCCTCTGAGGTCTGACCCAGATGCCACAGGACTTGGTGAGTGACAGAAATTTCTTTTCCCTCCCTCAGGCTCCCCTGCCCCGGTCTTGCTTGCTTTCCTGGGATCATCCTTTTTTCCTAGCCATGGCCAACAGCATGCATGAACTGGGGGTGGGGGGCTCTACCTAAAGGCTTCCAAGTGGACAACAGCACCTAACAGTTGTTCAATATCCCCCCAGAGCTGCAGAAGGGAGGTATTTGCTTAACAGTTTGTAACAAAAAGTCCATTCAAAGAATTTTCACAAAATAAACAGTCTATTCCTAAGGTCGATGCTTGCCTCTGTCATTCTCAGGGCAAAATTCTTTACATCAAAGCTTTAACCATCCAGGTTAAAAAAAAGAAAAACAACCTTTAGGTCCAGAGTTTTGGCTAGACATTTATTTATATCTGTTTGTCTAGATATAAAAAATTGACATAAAAATGTTAAAAAGAGTGATTATTTCAGAATGGGATGGAGAGTAATTTTTCTTAATTTTCCCTTGACCTATCTGCTTTTTCTGTAATAAACATGTATTATTTGTGAAATTTTTAAACAGTTTTTAAAAAGATGATGAACCACACTGCTCACATTCCTTCAACCAGATCCTTAATAAAGATGCTAAATGCAGGTGGCATGGGTTGGCCATGTGCCCCTAGGAGAATCCATCACCCTTTACATTTCCCCAACAGCCAACTTTGCAGCTAATTTCAGTCCATTATTATGTTCCAGCAAATGTGAATGTGTTTGCAGAGAAGACTAGCGTCAGCAGGCATGCATTCATGAGGAGGAGAAGGACTGCTAAAATGGAAGCAGTACTCTGTAACAGTGCCCCAGGTTTGCCCCCTGCCTCCCTACCGCCATGGTCCTGGGAAGAGCCACTTTGGGTGGCCCAAGTCCTAAGGAGAGGATCAACCCCAGGGAAGCCCAACTCAGGTAGGCTCAGGGCTGTGATAACTTGGGAAGTGAAGTAGAGGTGACTTATATGCCAGAAATAAAGTTGGACCTTGTCAAGTGTGACTCACTCACAGGAAGGAAGTGGCTGGTGCTGCAAAATGACTCACGGGACCCAAGGCATCACAAATAAAGCCCAGGTGGACTTCATGTAGTTGGGGGTTTTAGTAATGGGATCAGAGGATGAAGCTGGTGCTCAGAGGCTCATGCTGGGCCCCCCTCTCCCAGCTCCTTGGGGTGGGCACCCAAGGAAGGCATATCCTGGCCCTGCCACTGGTGCCCCAGGACCTTGACCCCTTGAGGTCTCACCTGTACAAGGAGAACAGCTTCCCAAGGCCCAGTGCTGACATCCAGAGAGCTGTGAATGATTTCCGCCTGACAGGCTGCCCCAGCTACCCTGGGCCCTATGAGGTGGGCAGAGCTGGGTGACATGGGATTGGCTTAGGACTGGGTCAGCCAGCATCCTCACCATGGGCTTTCCACACCATCCAGGCCTGTTTTTGCCAAGTCATAGGTCACTGCTGATCTCTCTCCCATCCTGCTTGTGTGCTCGAGGTTTGGGGCCGAAGTATAAAACTAGTGAATCCATGTTAATCATTCTTGCACTAAATTCAGTTAATGTATTGTTCATCTATTCCTTTTGGATCCCCTGCAAGTGGGACCAGGGTGGGGTGATATGAACAAATGAGATGGCCACTACTGCATGATACTGAGTGTCGAAGGGTGTGATCTCCTTGGAGCAAGATTCAGGGTCCACCTCGCAGCGGAGGGGCTGGCAGAGCTCAGGGTTCTGTCAGTTGGGTTGGGGGCAGGACTGCAGGGCAAGGCCCTGGCCTCGGGGGAAAGGTATAAACTCTGGGCAGGACAGCAAGCTGGAAGCTGATCCTGAAGCCTGCCCACCGGAGTGGTGTTAAGGGAGGGAAAGTGATCAGGAAATGTTCAGTAGGTGAGGCCCTTTCAAAGGCTTGACATTTGTCCAGCTCAGTGAGGCAGGAGTCTCCAGGGATTCTTGTGATCCAGGGTCAAGGGGTTAAGGGTGATTCCAGTCTTGATATCATGGGTGGGGATGGGCTTCTGATATATTCTCAACCGTGGACCAGACAGAGCTGAATTTATTGAACACTATTATGTGCCAGACAGTGTTCTAAGTGTTTTCACATATACTAACTCATGGAATCCCACACCAGCCTCATAGCATGTCTAATTCTCTTACTATTATTTAACAAATGAGAAATGGGTTCAGAGATGGTGAACTTCCTGCCTAAAGGGACAGATAGTTCTACCTTGGTCTTCATAGTACCCCTCTCTCTCTTCACTTCCCCAGACCTAATGAACTGGGGAAGCTGGAATGGAACACGTTGGGGCAGCAGACACAGCTGAAGCCCTATCTCATCCCCTGGCAGTCACCATTTTCTTTCGTGATAAAGGCAATGTCTTCCATTGTAAGCCCCTGCTCACTCCATCCAAAGGTGTTCTCTAGTTGGAGGATGCTTAGCCAGAGGGCAGGACTGCCCAGGAGTTACCACCCCTCCTTCAACCAGCCCTCAACCAGCCACTGGAAAGGATTGGCAGATACATCCTCAGCTCTTTGTCCTTAGGTGTGACAACTCAGAGCCTTCTTCTACACAGTCTAGAGGTTCCCTGCAGGGTGGAGGCCTGGTTGTTCACAAGGGAAAACACATTGCCTCCTTTTCCATTCCTGTGTGATTCCCTGCTCTTTTGTCTGTAATCAGCTCTCATGCAAACTCCTTGCTCTCAAATTCTTGTCTCAGGGTCTGGTTCTTGGGGAACCCAGCCCCATCCATCTGTGCTTATTCAGGCTGCCCATCAGGACTTCTCAGGTCACCCACTGGGGTTGGCCTTTTTCTCTCCTGGCAAATTCTTGGGAATGCAGAAGGATGGAGGTGGCACAGCTCCTGGGGACCTGTCAGCTCCATTCCTGGGTTGAAAGGGACCATGGAACATTGTGCTGTCAGAGAGAGAAGCCACTTTACTCCTCAAAGGACAGATGTAAATGTGTTCCCCATTACCCTTGTCTCAGAAATTCTAGTACACATCTGATTGAGGTGGTCCATGAAAGCTGTGGAAAGATGAGGGTGAAAGAGTTTGAGCAGTTTGAGAACACTGTGCCAGCCTCCACTGTACTTCTTCCTGACCCAGGGATCAAACCCAGGTCTCCTGCATTGCAGGTGGATTCTTTACCAGCTGAGCCACCAGGGAAGCCCCCACTGTACTTAGTGTCAACTTAAAAGCATATTCACAAGCTAAAAGTTGAGAATTAAATTTTATTTGGAAATTGTTAGGGCTTAAGCCTGGGAGGCAACATCTCAAGTAGCTCTGAGAGAACTACTCAAAGGAAGTGAGGGGAGGAGTCAGGGGATATAGACATTTTGCAACAAAGGGCAGGTAGTCTGAGCATCAGAAGATTACTGTTAATTAAAGAAAACCAGATATCCTATGTTAAGGAATTTAGCTCTTTCTCTGTATGGAAAGATGCAGGAGTCTCTTCTCACTGCAATCATTCCTTTCCTATGCACCCCAGCTATCTGGGGGCCAGTATCCTGTGTTTTTCACATCCGGAGCCTCCTTGGGGCTCTCCACAGGGAGTGGCTGCAGCCTGGTGGCTACTAGATGGCAGGTACTCTTTTCCTTCCTGGGTGTCCTTATAGCTCACCAGCTCACATTGGAGAACTGCAATCACTGATGACTGTTGTGTCCTTTATTGATATAGCAGGAAGTATTCCAATTCTCATTAGTCTGGGAGGTCAGAATGACAGAGCCCGTGGGAACTGGGGTCAGTCTTCCTCTTCTGACTTTAATGGGAGCTCTGGAGCCATAAATCAGGAGTTGGGACAGAAATCAGATGTGCTCAGTTACTCCAGGCCTGTTTTCTCATCTTAAACATGGGATAATGACCCTCTGTAGAACCTGAAGTCTTGTATAAATCAAAGCCCCATTCCTTTATGGTGTCCTTACACCCTGCCCAGCCCTTTATAAACTCTCCTCACTCACCCAGGTGGAGCGTGGCACCTATTACCTGCTGGGACCCCAACTGGTATACAGAATCCAGATATTTTGACTGATTGACAGTCTCAGTCACGGGACACAATCTTGAGTCTCAGTGAGGACACTGTTTCTTCCAGAAGATTCTTTATAAAAAGATCACTACTCCTGTGCCTCCAGTGGCTGAGATTGTAAGAAAATTTGACCCTGACTACGGCACCAGGTGGCTCAGTGGTAAAGAATCCACCTATCAGTGCAAAAGATGCAGGAGGTGCTGGTTTGATCCCTGGGATGGGAAGATCCCTGGAGGAGGAAATGGCAACCTGCCCCAGCCTGGAAAACACTATGGACAGAAGAACCTGGTGGGCTACAATCCATGGGGTTGCAAGAGTCAGACATGACTGAGCACACACACACAGCATTAATGTGGTTACATCTTTGTCATTTCAAGATCATTCAGTTCATAATCAATGCTCATCGTTTTTTTGTTTGTTTGTTTGTTTGTGCTTTTCTCTTTATAGATGTCAGTTTTCTGAGAAAGGAATGTCCTAAGCCCTGGAACCTAGGACTAAGGATGAACTTCTTGGCATTTTTATAACACTTAACAAGATTAATGACTCTCTGTTAGTATTTTCCATTGATTTTATTTACTTTCTTGTATGTCTGTATGAAAAGCCTCTTCTTTCAAGATTTTTCTTCTTTTTTTAAACCAGAATTGCTGTGAGCTATCCCAAGGGCCCAGAGTCTGGCTGGAGATTGCTTGTGAAATTGATATTTTTCTTTTTAAAATGTAACTTTTTAAAAATCAATAAGCCCATTGTGGTACCTTTCCTAGAGATTAGATCAGTTTTCCCTTAATAAATATTATCTTTTATCTCAGTATACCTCAGAGTGATATTTCAACCTTGTGAGGGACTTGGGCCTTGACGTACCTTGTTCTGAAGGTCTCAAAGAGTGCTGCTGGGTTTCTTGCTTTGTGGATGGACTGACTTAGAGCAGTGGGTCCTTGGTGCCCTCTGTAGATCCTTGTGGGGCTGGAATGAAGTCTCCGTGGCAGCAGTGGGCAAGTTACACTTTTCTGATACACTCCTGCCTGTTCTGGATTGGCTGATCTGGGCTCCAAGAGACACTTCCCTGAGTGTAAACGGGGAGAGCCCCTTCCTGCAGCCCCCATGAGACCATACGCAGCAGCCTCCATCTCCTCCAAGGAGAAGGCAGGAGCCTCAGTTTCCCCATTTCCATGTCAGGGCTCATATTTTCACTTCCCAGATTGTATTTTAAGGAGGTAGATTTTGAAAATTTCTCAGTATGTCAGTCTTTAGTTAATACTCATTAAATATTACCTATCATTACTTTTGTCCCTGTGTTTTGAATGTAGAGCCTCAAGCTGACACATTCCTAACAAGAAAAAAAATTGCCATGTCATATCATAAAACAAAATTCTACGTTGTGATTTTTCTGTGTTCAAAAGCATTGAAAGCCCATTTTGGGGGGGGGTGCGGAATATGCTAATCTAAATTTGCCAACTGTTTCAGTTCAGTTCAGTTCAATCAGTCAGTCGTGACTGAGTTTGCAACCCCATGAATTGCAGCACTCCAGGCCTCCCTGTCCATCACCATCTCCCGGAGTTCACTCAGACTCAGGTCCATCGAGTCAGTGACGCCATCCAGCCATCTCATCCTCGGTCATCCCCTTCTCCTGCCCCCAATCCCTTCCAGCATCAGAGTCTTTTCCAAGGAGTCAGCTTCGCATGAGGCAGCCAAAGTACTGGAGCTTCAGCTTTAGCATCATTCCCTCCAAATAGATCCCAGGGTTGATCTCCTTCAGAATGGACTGGTTGGATCTCCTTGCAGTCCAAGGGACTCTCAAGAGTCTTCTCCAACACCACAGTTCAAAAGCTTCAATTCTTCAGTGCTCAGCCTTCTTCACAGTTCAACTCTCACATCCATACATGACCACAGGAAAAACCATAGCCTTGACTAGATGGACCTTAGTCGGCAAAGTAATGTCTCTGCTTTTGAATATACTATCTAGGTTGGTCATAACTTTTCTTCCAAGGAGTAAGCATCTTTTAATTTCATGGCTGCAGTCACCATCTGCAGTGATTTTGGAGCCCCCAAAAATCAAGTCTGACACTGCTTCCACTGTTTCCCCATCTATTTCCCATGAAATGATGGGACCAGATGCCATGATCTTCGTTTTCTGAATGTTGAGCTTTAAGCCAACTTTTTCGCTCTCCTCTTTCACTTTCATCAAGAGGCTTTTTAGCTCCTCTTCACTTTCTGCCATAAGGGTGGTGTCATCTGCATATCTGAGGTTATTGATATTTCTCCTGGCAATCTTGATTCCAGCTTGTGTTTCTTCCAGTCCAGCGTTTCTCATGATGTACTCTGCATATAAGTTAAATAAGCAGGGTGACAAAATACAGCCTTGACAGACTCCTTTTCCTATTTGGAACCAGTCTGTTGTTCCATGTCCAGTTCTAACTGTTGCTTCTTGACCAGCACACGGATTTCTCAGGAGGCAGGTCAGGTGGTCTGGTATTCCCATCTCTTTCAGAATTTTCCACAGTTTGTTGTGATCCACACAGTCAAAGGCTTTGGCATAGTCAATAAAGCAGAAATAGATGTTCTTCTGGAACTCTCCTGCTTTTTCCATGATTCCATGCCCAAGGCTAGGGCCGGCGGCCGGGAGGAGCATCCCGAGGAGCGGTGGCTGCGCAGGCGCAGGAGAGCCTAGAGGAGCCATCCCACGTTGAAGGTCAGGAATGGAGGCGGTAATGAGATACCCCTCGTCCAAGGTAAGGAGCAGCCGTGAAGAGATACCCCACGCCCAAGGTAAGAGAAACCCAAATAAGATGGTAGGTGTTGCAAGAAGGCATCAGAGGGCAGACACACTGAAACCATCCTCACAGAAAACTAGTCAATCTAGTCACACTAGGACCACAGCCTTGTCTAACTCAATGAAACCAAGCCATGCCTGCGGGGCAACCCAAGACAGGCGGGTCATGGTGGAGAGGCCTGACAGAATGTGGTCCACTGGAGAAGGGAATGGCAAGCCAACTGTTTGTTCTTACAAAAAACTGTATTTACTTCGATAATATGTCCTCCTAGTTTTGCTGTTAAAATGCCCTTTTTACAGTTTTATCCTTCAACAGCCCCGGGGTGATGGGAATGAGACCTTCATTCTCAATGTGGGAAAACTGACGCTGAGAGAGACTGAGTCACCAGGAGCTCTGGTTTAGTGCCCGGGTCTGTCTCCAAAGCTCCTTCTTCCCAAGGAGCTGGGTGCCTCCCAGTGGTCACCACTAGGGGTGCAGTCTGCCTTCTGGACCCGTTTCCCTGGTGAGTATGGACAGGTTGGCCTAAGGAGCTGAACTGCATTAGGTACTTTTTACTCCAGAGCTGTTGCATCAGCAGAAGCCATAGGCCTTAATAAGAAGCATATATCCCATCCTTTAAACCAGTTTCAGGAAGCACAATGAGAATGATGGAAAAACTCCTGGCTCCAACCACAGATCTGTCACAGACAGCTGGATGACCTTGAGGCCGTCACTTACCCTCCTCATCTTTTCTCTGGCCATAATATTACTCCCTGGCAGAGCTTTTACAACTGTCCATAAAATAACATATGTGGAAGCACTGAGCTCATCTCCTGGCAAATATAGTTTCTCAATAAATGTTAGCTGAATTGCAATCTGAAATTTCGAGGCAGAGGCAGTGAGCCTAATTCCTGAGCCTGGAGACCTCATTTGGCTCATTGATTTGCCTTTAAGCAATTGATTTCATATGCCAGGGCACACGTCAGGATAGTGGAGGGAACCCAATTTAGCAAGCTGGTTTTAACTGTTGCAGATGTGATCTGTGACTGAAATAAGGCGTGTTTCCACATTTGAAAGCTCTGTGAATGGATGTCTCAGAGTTCACACCTGTGGACTGTGTATATCTCAGTGCCATCTTCAGTGGCCCTTGAGTGTCACGTGCCCCTCCCCCCCTTCCTTGGAGAATCAAGCACCTTCTCATCTCTGCTGCCTCTGTCAGATTTAAGATGACAGTTTGATGCCTTTGCTGGACAGGGAGCTCAGTCAGTATCTCCAAAGACATTCCTATTTGGATCCAGGAGCAGAAGCAGCTCCCTCATCCAGAGATTTTCTTTGATGTCAGTGAGGATGATGGTGGTCAATCTGTGGGACTCCCAGCCAAGGCAAGCCAAGACTTCATTGTCTTGATGCAAAAAATAGATGTGATTATCACTTATCAGGCTCATTAAGGAGTGGGTCAAGGGGTAATTTCTTTGAAAAGAAGGCTGTGCTCTTTCCCAATGGGGAAGCAGAGAGCAAACAGACCCAGGCATACAGTCCTTCAGGCCAAGGTGAGGAGGAGCTTTGGAGCTGGGGATAAGTGCCAGAAAGTTGTCCCTGAAAGAAAGGGCCAAGGTTAGAGACGGATGTCCACATGAGTCAGCAGGCAAGTGTGTTGAAGGTGGCTGTCAAGAGCAGAGGTGAGAAATGGAGTATTTCTTGCCATATCAGTAAACAAGGATTTCACAGTCATTAGTGATTCTGGCCCTTCATATGTGAATTCCTGAGGCCCAAGGGCACTCAGGAAGAAGAAGAGTACAGGGGCATCCATCAGGCTGCAGCCCCTCCTTATGGTGAGCACTGAGGAACTCAGTGGGTGAAAAATGCAGGATGCTGGGCCCCAGATAGCAGAGATGCACATGAAAGGAGTGATTTCAGAGAGCCCAGACTCTTGCAGCTTCCTATACATAGAAAAGAGTTAAATCCCCTTACTTGGTATATCTAGTTTTCTTTAATTCATAAAATACTTTAGATGTTCAGACTACCTGGCCTTTGTTGCAAAACTTCTATATAATCTGACTCCTCCCCCTAGCTCCTTGGGTTACTTGAGATGCTGTCTCCCAGGCTTGAAGTCCTAAAAATTCCCACCGAATAAAACATAACTCTCAACTTTTGGTGGTGACTATTTTTCAAGTCGACAGAGGGAAGGAGCTGAAATAAGAAAGAGTGGGTGAGGGTACCAGAGGGGCGGCTTGAGGGCTCTGCACCCAAGCGTGGGCCTCATGCAACGTGTGCGTTCGCAGCTCCTGCAGATGGCGCCCAGCTGCTAGGGCACCAGGTGAGGCAAAGGTCTGGATGCAGGTCAGAGAGGGCATGATGGGGACCCAGGCTGGAGGGGAGGCCCCTGATCTCCTGGGCCAAGGCCCCTCGACTCCTCCTGACAGAAATCAGGATGCAGCATGAAGGCCAGGCTTCTCATGGGGCCCTAGCCAAGGAGATGGCAGGGAGGTTAAGATCTGACAGGCCAAGTGCAGCATGGGCTGAGGTCCCGAGAGTCATGGGCCAGGTGCAGACATGGTGATGTAAAGAAGCTCAGAAAAAGCAAGAGAATTCCAGAAAAACATCTACTTCTGCTTCACTGACTACACTAAAGCCTTTGACTGTGTGGATCACAACAAACTGGACAATTCTTAACGAGATGGGAATACCAGACCACCTGAGCTGCCTCCTGAAAAACCTGTATGCAGGTTAAGAAGCAACAGTTAGAACTGGACATGGAAATATGGACTGGTTCCAAATTGGGAAAGGAGTATGTCAAGACTGTATATTGTCACCCTGCTTATTTAACTTATATGCAGAGTACATCATGTGAAATGCTGGGGTGGATGAAGCACAAGCTGGAATCAAGATTGCTGGGAGAAATATCAATAACTTCAGATATGCAGATGACACCACCCTTATGGCATAAAGCAAAGAGGAACTAAAGAGCCTGTTGATGAGGGTGAAAGACGAGAGTGAAAAAGCTGGCTTAAAACTCAACATTCAAAAAACTAAGATCATGGCATCTGGTGCCATCACTTCATGGCAAATTAGATGGGGAAATAATAGAAACAGTGACAGATTTTATTTTCTTGGGCTCCAAAATCACTGCAGATGGTGACTACAGCCTTGAAATTAAAAGATGCTTGCTCCTTGGAAGAAAAGCTATGACCAACCTAGACTGCATATTAAAAAGCAGAGACAGTACTTTGCTGACAAGGGTCCACATAGTCAAAGCTATGGCTTTTCTAGTAGTCATGCATGGATGTGAGAATTGGACCCTAAAGAAGGCAGAATGCTGAAGAATTGATGCTTTGAATTGTGGTGTTGGAGAAGACACTTGAGAGTCCCTTGGACTGCAAGGAGATCAAACCAGTCAATCCTGAAGGAAATGAGTCCTGAATATTCATTGGAAAGACTGATGCTGAAGCTGAAACTCCAGTACTTTGGCCACCTGATGTGACAGGCTGACTCATCTGAAAAGACCCTGATGCTGGGAAAGATTGAAGGTGGGAGAAGACGGGGATGACAGAAGATGAGATGGTTGGATGGCATCACCGACTCAACAGACGTGAGTTTGAGCAAGCTCCAGGAGATGGTGAAGGACAGGGAAGCCTGGTGTGCTGCAGTCAATGGGGTCGCAGAGTCAGACTCAACTGAATGACTGAACAACAACAAGGAATCTCAGCACTCACTCTCTGGGCCTGGCTGGCAGCCATGGGTTCACATTCCTGGGTGGCCTCATCCTCAGCACACCTCTCACCTTCCAGTCTCAACTCATGAACCCAAATGCTTGAATCTCATGCTGGCTGGCATCCGGCGGTATGTCTGGATAGACTTTGACTCCCACATGGCAGTTTGCAGAAAGTCTAAGGCAAGAAACGTGGAAGACTCATTCTCTGTTTCTTGATTGCAGGGTGACAAGATCAGATCCCCTCCCCTGGAGAACCCAGCAGGAGGCCCCCTCCTCACCCAGCCTGGAGCAATTACCCAGATTATTCAGGCAAAAATCCCACAATACAGCTACTGAAGTGGAGAAAATGCACCGTTCCATGAAAAATTCTACCTTCTCCATTTCAGTTGCCTTAAAAAAAAAAACAACAAACCTATTGTGTTAAAGTTACTTTTGATGTTGACTCAGTTGGGCTCTCACTGTGCTCCCCTCAGGATTCCAGCCTTCCTGCCCCTCCCAGGATGCAGCATTGAGTGGAAATTGAGCAGATTAGTAAATAGATTCACATCTTTGTGGCACACAGTAAACAGAGGAAACAGAAACCTAACCAGTCCCACCAGAGGGGAAGGAGATACCAGCATGACAAGTGTTAGCAACCAACTGGGAGAGAGGAGGGGCTGGAGCCACTGAAGTCCCGACTGGGAGCCATTGGTCACCCTTCCTGTTGGTTCCTGCTCCTCGCTTTTCTGACCAGCAGCAGACTCTGACGACCTGTTCCCAGCAATGTCCACGCTGACCCGAGCCCATGCTGACCCATCCTGATTCTGAATCCCACAGAAAATGAGCAGGACCCTGTGGGGCTCCTGGGCACACGTGCCTCTTGGTGCTTTTCATTTCATGTTTGTGGGGAACAAATTCCAGTCTCCATGACCTTCCCTGAGTTCCGAAGGGGGTCCTGGGATTCAAAATCCACCCTAGGCACTGAGGGTCCTGGGCTGATGGCAGAGTGACTAGCCGTGGATCCACCTGCTTGCGGGTTTTTACCCAGGCCGGGTTGGGTCAGGGTGGGCTCTGCTGAGGGCCTGAATGGGCAAAGCCTGCAAGATCATGAGTCAAAGATAGGATGGTGGGCAGGCGGGGCCAGACCAGAAGGCAGCAGACCCGCCTGCTGATGATTCCAGTGTGACCCTGTGGGTTTAGCAGGCATCAGCAACCCCTCCCGTCCCGGCCTGTGCCAACACTTACCTCATGTCATATCCTCATGACACGAGGGAGTCATCCCAGACTCCTTCCTGCTTAGAACTCGACAGACTGCGTTGGTTGAATTTATTTCCAGTCATCTTTTTGTTTTCTAATTCTGGAGGTGTCCATTTTCTGGTACAAAAATACAAATCCTTTTACTAGTGTGATCAGATTTAACTCAATATGACAATCAGCAGCCCAGTGCAAGCTTTTCATCTCTCTAACACACGAGGTCTCATAAGACATTGATGTGAAGGTGTGTCCTGTCTTCGGAGTCAGATGCTCAGCTGGAGCACGTGCACTGAACTCCCAGGAGACCCCCCCCCCCCCGAAACAGGCATGGTGGGCAGTGGACAAACAGGGAGGAGGACGCCTTGTTGGTGGCAACAAAGGGACCCTGGGCCTGTGGGAGCCCCTCCCCTGGTGCTCTCAGACTTGTGATCACAGATCCTGGCCCCTGGCTGCCAGCACTCACACCTGTTTGAGCCCTGAAGTTGGTGGCTCCTCCCATCTCTCTCTTTGTGTTTCAGAATTCAGCTTTTGCTTTGTTCAAGGCTTTGCACAGTCTTTCAGTTTTAACCTTATTATTATTTTTTAATTTATTTAGTAGCACCGGGTCTTAGTTGTGGTATACGGTACTTCTGTGCCGCTACAGTAGCGGAAAGAGCCTAGATCTGGGAGCTGAATGAGCTTGACTCTGAAGCAAGGCTATGCCTCCTTATTGCCTTAGGGACTAGGCACAGCACTCTGCCTCCTGTGGGTACTTGAGAAATGCCATGCCTACGTGATAACCCCACTGTTTGTCGTCCAGCACTCACCTCAGTGGGCAATAGGACTGGGAAGGATGGATCCTTGGCTTTCTTTACCTGACATAATGGAACCCATTATGTTTGTCTACTTAGCATTCCCTTCCTTCTTTTGATAACCAAATCTGCTTCTTTTCACTTATTAATTGATATATAACAAATCCTTCCCACACTTGGTGGCTTCACATTTCCATTTTATATTATTGCTCATGATTCTATGGATTGACTGGGTTCCCCTAAGTGGTTCTTCTATTCATCTTGGTATAGGCTGGCTGTGGTCATCTGAGGCTTGATTAGGCTGCTGTGTCCAAGTGCTTACTCGTATGGTGGTTGGTTCTGGCCAGCTCTTGGGACTCCCTAGAGCTGTTGAACTGAGCACCTCTATTTTCCTCCACAGGCCTCTCTGTGTGGCTTAGGTTTTTCCCAGGTGGGTGGCTGGGTTCTAGGAGTGAGCATTCCAAGCACATGAAAACAGAAATTGTAGCTTTCTTAAGTCCCTTGGTAGTAAAATAGCACTACACTGGCTATATTCTATTAGTCCAAGAAAGTCACCAACCAGCCCAGATTCAAGGGGAGAAGACATACTGTTCGCCTCTCCGTGGGAGGTATGCCAAAGGAGTTTTGATCCTTTGAGTCTATCATACCTTCCTTTGGAAAGAAAGTGGGGCTACCAATTGGAGCACTATTCCCCTAGCCACAGAGATGGACAACTGACCCAGGTGTGGACAAAGTTCCTTTTTAATACTGGCATACCCACCTGCCCTGCCATGGCAGTTGGCCCGAGACTGGGAGTCACCTAGACTCCTTCCTTGGGATCTAGTACACGGGAAACAGAAGAGACAAGTTTCCCCTTTACTGTGGAGTGGGGTAGCTGGGATGGTGTAAGCCTAAGACTGCTTACAACCAGAGTGAGGCTGCAAGCACTGATGATGATAATGCCATTTGTTGGGACCTGGAGTTTCCAGACTTCCAGTTACATGAAGCCAACAAATTCTCTCTTATGTTAAAGCTAGTTTGAATTAGTTTCTATCACCTTTGATCAAACAAAAAGGTCCTGACTAGCAGGAAGTTATTCATTGAGTCTGGTTTGTCATCTAGAAAACAGTAGCAACTGTAGCTGGAATGGGCTTCCCAAGTGGTGCTAGCGGTAAAGAACCATCCTGCCAGCGCAGGAGACATTAAGAGATGTGGGTTCAATCCCTGGGCCAAGAAGATCTCCTGCAGGAGGGCATGTAAACCCACTCCAGTATTCTTGCCTGGAGATACTCATGGACAGAGGAGCCTGGCGAGCTACATCCATAGGGTCACAAAGAGTTGGACACAACTGAAGCAACTTAGCTCACAAGTGTGTAGCTAGAATACACTGAGCTCCTGTTCCCTGGTGGCTCAGACGGTAAAGCGTCTGCCTGCAAAGCAGGACACCCGGCTTCGATCCTGGGTCAGTAAGATCCCCTGGAGAAGGAAATGGCAACCCACTCCAGTACTCTTGCCTGGAAAATTCCATGGACAGAGGAGCCTTGTGGGCTACAGTCTATGGGGTCGCAAAGAATCAGGCACAACTGAGCGACTTCATTTTCTTTTCTTTCTTTCTTCCTATTACAGACCAGGCAGTTCTGATTACAGAGTGTGTGTGTTACATACTTGTCTTCATTTAACTCCCACAGGAAACTTGGAGGGTCTCTTTAAAGTGAGTGCCATTGTACTCATTTTACTGATAAGGGTATGAAGCTTAGAGTGGTCAGGTCCCATTTAACCAGGAAATGGTGTAGCCATGCTTCTGGTTGTTTAGAACAATCAAGCCTATTTATCCTTCACCCACTACCCTGCACTGCCCAGATGTGGTATGCAGACCAGCCAGAGAAGGCCTGGTTAAAGGTAGGTTGGCATGACTTTTAAATGAGTGTGCTAACAATACAAGGCCATTGTGAGAAAACGGGGTCCCTGAGTCCCCCTATGTTCTCCTTCTTTGGGATATCTTCCTGGAATCACCAACTCATGGTCAACAGCAAGCAGAATCAAATTATAGGTAATTCTTTTCTTTAAAAAAAATATTTATTTATTTACATGTGGCTACATTAGGTCTTACTTTCGGGGTGCAGGATCTTTCACTGTGGCAAGAGGGCTTAGTTGCCCAAAGGCATGTAGGATCTTAGTTCCCTGACCGGGGGTCGAACCCAAATGCCCTGCACTGGAAGGAAGAATATCAACCACTAGACTACCAGGGAAGTCCCAGGCCATGTGTAATTCTAACGTCGGGGGGAAGGAGTGTGTATTTCCCAAAGACATCTCAGATGGAGCTTCTGGTCTTAACACACTCCAGTTCTAAGGAAGAGGAGAGGAAATCAGTGGTGTGTGAGGTCCCCTTCCTTGACTACAGGGGCCACTCCCAAGGTTCTGTCCGAACCCCCAGCGTCTCCTACTCTGCATTCTCAGCCTTCCTATGAGAGTTAGTTCCCATCTGTTGTTTGCAAGTCACTTGATGGTTGTCAACGATGGGTGTCTAACAAGGAAACAGTCATTGCACAGCAGATTAGGACAGTTTGGGGACTGGACTGTTTGTCAAATGTTAAAACAACTTCTTCATCTCCATTCTAAGCATTTCTTTCAATACCCATTACCCAGAGGGTCAGCTCAAGGCCAAGATGCCAGAGCTGGCAGATGTCTGGGTGAGAGGGAGAGTCATGCACTTTGCCGATATTTGCTGAAAACCTGTAATGCACCAAACATGACCAAGAGTGAAACTTCGATGCCACTTCTGGTGTCAGGGATTTATTCAAAACCTCCTCTCTAGGCTGCCTGCCTCTCTGGCCCTACGTAAGAATTCTGCAGAATTCCATTTGCTTCCTGATGGAAATGGGCTTGAGGCCCTAGTGAAATGAAGAGATCAGCAAGCATCAAAGCATGTAGCCTATCTTCTCCTGTCACTCTCTGCTCTGCCTGGGCCGCCAAAGGCTGCAAGAACTGAGGGGCCTTTTAAAATGACATGTGCCCATTCTGAGATCTGTAAAACCTCACTGGCAAGGCAAGCTCTGGGCACTGGGAATGATGGTCTTTCCATAAATATTGCACCCACCGTCCCACATTTTATAGCCTGGGTCTGGCTATAAAGTCACTGCCCTTAGCATTGAGTTTGAGCTCCATCCACTGGAACTTGGGAAAACTCTTATATGCCAAGATGTCAAAATCTTATTCACATGATTCATCAGCAGTAACTGACCATGTGTCCTCTCCCCTTTCAGGCAATAAGAGTGGGGATTGGTCTTCTCTTAAGAGCAGACAGAGGAAAAGGCCCCCGAGGGGCAATTTGGGAAAGGAATTTTCAGACTTCCTCTGCCCACACATCTAGGGGCTATGGATGACCACGCTGCTGCCCAGCCCCTGCTGCCTGCCAGAGCCAGACACAGTCCTGTTCAGCCCACCCAAGAGGATAGCTGAGGCTTCGTCCCCTCTAGCAAGCAAGCTCTGGCATATCCAAGTGTCTGTGGTTGGGCCCATTTGCTGTTAAGTCTTAGCCTCTTAGAGTAGTTATGAGATGTCCATTGCGCCTTCCACCTCCCATAGGAATGGGCCTCTGCCCTCCCCTGTTCCCTGTCTTACCCAATGCAGAATGGGATGCTGGCCATCTTCCAGATCCAGGTGGCCCCTCTGTTGGAGCTGGAATCTGCTTTCAGGACTTTCCAGTATCTCCCAGGACACACTTAGCAAAGTGGAGGCGGCCTCCTACCCTACAATGAGCCCAAGCTTTTCTCAGAACTCTAGAGGCCACCCAACATCCTTTTCATCTCATTCCCCTTGGACCAGAATTCTTAAAGCCAAGGCTGAACTTGAGCTTGCTCCATGTCATGAACATTCGATTAGGAGGAGCTCAGCCATCTTCACTCTACTGACTCAGAAGGTTTCCCTGAGCCTGGAGCAGCTGTGTAAGATCCCTTTCTATCCTAAGCCACTCCACACCCCTCACCCAACCCACACCTACTCTAATCTAGGCCTGGGTCACCTGTGCTAGTTATTGTTGTTCAGTCACTAAGTCATGTTTGACTCTTTGCAGTCCCATGAACTGCAGAATGCCAGGCTTCCCTGTCTTTCCCTATCTCCCTCAGCCTGCTCAAACTCATGTCCATTGAGCCAGGGATGCCATCCAACCATCTCATCCTCTGTCATCCCCTTCTCCTCTTGTCCTCAGTCTTTCCCAACATCAGGGTCTTTTCCAATGAGCTGGCTCTTCGCATCAGGTGGCCAAAGTATTGGAGCTTCACCTTCAGCACCAGTCCTTCCAATGAATATTCAGGGTTGACTTCTTTTGGATTGACTGGTTTGATCTCCTTGCAGTCCAAGGAACTCTCAAGAGTCTTCTCCAACACCACAATCTGAAAGCATTAATTCTTTGGCTATCAGCCATCTTTATGGCCAACTCTCCCATCCATACTAGATTACTGGAAAAACCACAACTTTGGTTATACTAACCTTTTTGGCAAAGTGATGTCTCTGCCTTTTAATACACTGTTTAGGTTTGAAGGTGCATCAAACCTCAGGAGCATTGTTCCCTATCTGCCAAATCATCTCTGGCACTTCCGCTCGGGAGCCCCTGCACTACTGGGGCGGAGAGAGAGAGACAGGCTGGGAACTGAGGACATGAAGGTAAGGAGGGCAGAGCCTAGAACAGGCAGAGAGGATGTGCCAAATGAATTCTCACTGTGGGTTTCTTGAGCCCAGGAGGGAAGGAGGTCAAGCAGAGGTTGAGAGCAGCTGTGGTGGGGCCACGAGGGGAGCTGGGGTGGCTTCCTGTGGTGAGGGCAGCAGCTGTGGAGGAGAGGTGCAGCAGGGAGCTGAGCGGGGCTTACTCTGGTCTGGATATTGGGCAGCTTTCTCAAGCAAACAGCCATGCCAGGGTGCAGTGGGGAGTGTTAATGCTGAAACACAGCCCTGCTCGAAAGTCTCTTGACCTAAGTTCTCACAGGTACCGGGGGAGACAACCCTATAGGCTTATGAGAAGATTTTTTTTTTCTCCTGCATCTAGGACCACACCATCCACCCAGTGTGTAGCTGTCCTCAGATGCCCTTTCCATGGCCCTGCCCTCCTGCTGGCCTGCTTCAGCCCTGTATGGGTCCAGGACTCCCTGGAGAACCGTGGGGCCTTTCCTCACCTGCCTGCTGCCTCCCATCCCCTCCCTGTTTTGTCACCTGAGCCTTCTCTCCGCTCTGCTGTTTCATTCATTCTTCATTCACTCAACAAATGCAGCATATAGATTCTAACTACCTACTGGGCTATAATAGGTCAAATAAGGTCCCTGCTCTTATGTGGCTTATTCCTGACTTGCAGCAGACAAGTAAACCAGTAAAAACATAAAGTGTATATACTCTGATGAGAAAGTGAAGGGTGCTCTGGGAGTGCCCAGCTGGGCCTGCTTTCATTTCCTAGGGCTGCTGTAACACAGAACCACAATTTGGTGGGTTAAAACAACAGAAGTTTATTCTCTTGTAGTTTTGGAGGCCAGAAGTCTGACATCAAGGTGATGGCAGGGTCATGGTCCCTGTCAAGGCTCTAAGGGAGGATCCTTCCTTGCGTTTGGGTTCATGGTAGTTGCTAGTGATCCCTGGTGTTCCTTGCATCTCTGCGTCCATGGTCACATGGCATCCTCCTTGTGTGTCTGCGTCCAAATCTCCCCCTTCTGATGACCGTATCCTGCTTTGGGTTAGAAGTCGTGACTTCTTTTCAACTTGTTAACATCTACAAAGACTGTATTTCCAAATGAGATCGCATTCAGGACTTCCCTGGTGGTCTAGTTGTTAAGAATCCACCTGCCAATGCAGGGGACCCAGGTTCGATCGCTGGTCCAGGAAGATCCCACAGGCCACAGACGGACTAGGCCTGTGGGCCACAGCTGTTGAGCCAGCACCGTAGACCCTGTGCTCTGCAGCAAGAGAAGCCACCGCAATGAGAAGCCCATGCACTGCGAACGAGAGTAGCCCCCACTCGCCACAACTAGAGAAAGCCTCTGAATAGCAATGAAGATCCAGCCCAGCCAAAAATAAAGAAGAAAAAGATTACATTCATAGATACTGGGAATTTTAGGATATATCTTTTTGGGGGATACAATTCAACTCAACAAGACCATTAACATGGGCTTGGATCATCAGGGCAGGCTTCTCAGAGGAAATGAAATTAACTTTTGAAAGCAAGCAGGAATTGGTCAGGAAGAAAAGGAGGAGGGACCAATATGTATGAGGTCTGGGCAGAGGAGAGAGCTAGAAACATCTGGGGCAGTAAAAGTCATGCAGTCTGGCTGGCACATTGATTAACAGTAGGAATGACATGGTGGAATTGGATGGGGGCTGGATGGTGCAGGGCCCTGTTAGCTGTTAAGGGTTTGGTTCTGTTCTCAGGGTAATGGGAAGACGCTGAAAACCTTTATGGAAGAGACTGACATAGCTGTGTTTATGTTATAGAAACATCATTCTAGCTATGTGGAGAACCGATGGGACAGCAGCAGCCTGAGGCCCAGGAGAGGAGAGAGGGAGCTTTTGTTTGTCATGGTCCAAGGTAAGGATGTTGACTTAGGAAATGGAGAGAGGTGTGTAGAATGGGGAGATATTTATGAATTGGAATGATGCAGCTGTATGATAGAAGGGATATGGGGATGAAGGAGAGGGGCAAACAAAGATTTAAGGCAGGCCTTTGACCCACGAGATTTCCAGAGAGGATAGACCACACCTCCCAGGGGAGCTTATGCCAAGAAGGAGGGAGTCTCCCACATAAGGAACGTACAAAGGTGTTTCAGGCTTTGATGTAAAACGCACAGAGCATTTTCACGTGTGGAGTGAAATGCCCAGAGGGCAAGGGTTCTGTCTTTCTTCAAAGAAAACTGTAGTCAGGTTTCCTGCAACATAGGGGAAAAAAAAAAACCACAAATTATGACATTTGAAAGAAAGTGAAAGTGAAGTCGCTTAGTCATGTCCAACTCTTTGCGACCCCATAGACTAGCCTACCAGGCTCCTCTGTCCATGGGATTTTCCAGGCAATAGTACTGGCGTGGATTGCCATTTCCTTCTCCATTATTTGAAAGAAGCAAGCTTAAAAGGGAGATAGCCCAGTGCAGGTGCCTTTAAGACTGGGGTAATGGCACCCCACTCCAGTACTCTTGCCTGGAAAAGCCCATGGATGGAAGAGCCTGGAAGGCTGCATTCCATGGGGTCGCTGAGGGTCAGACATGACTAAGCGACTTCACTTTCACTTTTCACTTTCATGCCTTGGAGAAGGAAATGACAACCCACTCCAGTGTCCTTGCCTGGAGAATCCCAGGGTTGGGGGAGTCTGGTAGGCTGCCGTCTATGGGGTCTCACAGAGTCGGACACGACTGAAGCGACTTAGCAGCAGCAGGGACCTCTGCATGGGCAGGTAGAGATGGAGAGGGTTGTGGCAAGGGATAGGAAGAAGGAGCTCTGGGTCTCCATTTCACCTGATCTTCCTCGGATCTCTTGAGCATATGACATCTTCTCATCCCCCAACCCCAACCCCCTCCTTGCCAATGCTCTGGTGGGTGATCTCTGTGCCCTTGCCCCCAGTTGACCTCACCTGTCTGCTTCTGGACAGAAGCTTCCAGATCTGGACAGAGCCTCCAGCTCTTGGGATGCTTCCACCAGGCCCCCCAACCTGGTCATGGGCATTCCCTCCCATCCCACTAGAGACCCTGGGAGCTGTTGGTCCAGCAGCCCCCCACCCCCCCAGAAAGCAGTTGGCCCAGAGATATGGGAATGAAGTTACATTTTAGATTCTGAGAGGTAGTGGGATCTGGGGACCTTGGGTGAAAAACCTAAGAGAATAAGAGTTGCTATTTATGAAGCCAGCTGCTGTGCTAAGAGCCTCGTAAGTATCATTTTGTTTGATTTCCACCATCCGGGTATCATTATCTCCATTTTACAGATGAGGTGATTTGGGGAATCAAGTGACCTGTCGATCAACGTTGCACAAGTAGTGTGTGACAGAGTTAAGATTGAGACCCAGGTCTGTCTGATGTAAAAGCCTGCCCTCACAAGGAATGCCTTGCATTCCCTGCCCTCACACACTTGAGTGTGACTATCTCCCCCAGAGATCTTCATGGCACCTTGTCCCCTTATGACCCCAATGGTCAGAGATAAGATGGTCCTACTTCCAATCAGTGCCACAGCAGGCTCACTTTAAATGAAATAAAAATAAAACAACCAGATCTCAGAAACAGAAATTATGTTAATCAGAGTCTCCATGTCATACTCATTACCTGTCTGCTGAAGGCCTTCCGTTGTTTTATGGGCTTTTCCCCACTGAATCCTGCATCTTCAGTCTTCACTTCTGCTCCTTTCTTCCTCTAGCTATTCGCTTCAGTGTGTTTGATATATGGTCTCACATACTCATGGATCCTTATTAAAATCTGATGTTGTTTTGTGGTGTGTATGTGTTTTTAATTTACACTAATGGTATTGTGCTATAAATCTTGTTCTGTTTCTTACCTTTTTTTTTTCCCACCCTGCACTCTGTTTTTAAGATCTATTCCTGCTGGTCTTTACATAGCTAGCTCATTGCTGAAGATGCATCTGCTGCCCTTTTGTTATCCGTTCCACCAGGCTTCAGCTAACCAGAAAGAGTGCCAGAGTGATCATTCTGGTACACGGGCCTCTTGAATCTGCTCGGGAGTGTTTCAGGCTCTATACCCAGTGAAGGCTTGTGGATTGCTAGGTTACAGGTGTTAACAAACTGAGTTTCATTAAATATTTCCATTACATGTTGCAAAATGCCTCTACCAATTAGAAGGAGTTCCCATCTCTCTCTACCTTTTTTTCTCCAACACTTCGTTCCTTACAGTGTTTAATGGTGGAGCTCTCTTGAAATGGCTTGCCATTCAAGGGAGGGAATTACAAGACCACAGGGCTGAGCCAGTCTCCTACCTCAGGATGGCAGCTCCTCCTTCGCTGCTGGTCTCAAGACATATCCACGCTCTGGCCTTGCCCCTCCCTTCCCTGTGGCACCTGTGAATTTCCCCCATTCTCTGTCTGTCTTGACTTACCTAGCCTTGATTGAGTGAACTCACCCATCAGCACTGAGTAGGGCCCAGAGGGACGGGTGCTGTTCTTGTGTTGGCTGATGTGCCTGCCGTATCAGTCTTCCTCTTGGCCCTCTCTAAGTTTCCTCTAGCTCCCGCCTTCTTTACAGTGTGTCCCTCAGGGCCAGAGCTACAGTGGTCTCATCTTCCCTAGTTCTCTTCATTCCAGCTGCTACCCATTCCCCTACATCAGCCTACTAAGGTAGAAGTCCCAGCATGCTCCCCTCCCTACAACAGACAATTATTTCCATGAATAGCGGAGTAATCTGCTGAGAACTTGCTTTGGGTTTTTCACTGCTGTATAAGATATTTCCTTAAATTTCCCCAGGGATGCGGAGGACTCATAGGAAGAGACAGTGCTCGCTCACTCCCCACCCTACTCCCTGGCAAGCATGGACCGTTCCTTTATGTTTCTGAGGTTGTCTTTCTTCCTGATGGGCCATCAAGCTCCACCGTGGAGTAAAGAGGTGGAATAAGTCCTCTGTGTCTCCGAATCTGAAAAGGATGGTCTGATGTTGATAGCAGATTCTTGAGAACCAGTGACGAGGGAACCAATGATAAGAGGAAGAGACAGTGAAAAAGCTGATCTTTAGGGGAAAAAAAATAGAAGAAGCAGAAGAGCAGAGAAAGCAAAGGTGAGAGAACATGAGGAATCTGAAAGCAGAAAGAGAGATGGGGAGAACCACCAGTCAGCAGCTGGACCATTGTCTCAAATCGCTACATAATCTCAGTGTCAGATGACAAGTATTCATTTCGCCTATGACTCTTTTGATCAGTGGGGATCGGCTGATGTAGGCTGGGTGGTGGCTCAGTTCCACTTGGCTCTCGTTTTCCTCCAGGGACAAATGGGCAACCCAGACATGTTTTCTCATGGCGGTGGGGAAGCACAAGACAAGCCCAGTGCAAAGCTGTGAGCCGAAGATGCTTGTTGTCATTTCATGGGTCAAAGCAAGTCAGATGGCAAAGGGCCTGGAAATAAAGGAGCAGTGACGATTTGGGGTCGTTAATGCACTCTACCATTGAAACTTTCCGTTTTTCTGAGACTCAGTTGTACTCCCTTTACTCCCTTTATTTTGGTTTATTTGAATAGGTTTCCCCCCGCTTATGATGAAATAATTCCTGTCAAGATAAGACTTTAAAATATAGGTTAGGTGACTAACATGACTTCTTTGCATCTTCTTTCTTGCGGCAGAAAACCTGGGGCCAGAAGACAGCCTAGACTCTTTTCATTTTAAAAAATTATTATTTTTTTTACTTAATTTTTTTCAAACTTTAAGCTTTTTGTTTTGTTTTGGGGTATAGCCAGTTAACAAT
>SJYQ01004261.1:420577-448189 GCA_006410935.1 Redunca redunca
CCCTCCCACCCTGGCAACCCTAATTTCATTTTCTAAGTCTGTGAGTCTGCTTCTGTTTTGTAAGTAAGTTCATCTGTATCATTTCTTTTTAGATTCCGCATGTAAGGGATGCCATACGATATTTCTCCTTCTCAAGACAGCCTAGACTCTTGATAAGGAGAAAGTGATTCGTTTGGCCAAGGAAGGGGGGATTGTCCCTGGAAACTTGTCCAAATCACCACATTCGAGAGAATCTGCAGACTCTCTGCCCCTCCCATCTAGAGCTGCCTTCAGTGAGGTTGTCTGCAGAGCTGGGGTACGGTGGGCACAGCATTCGGGCTTCTGGGTGTGGTACTTCTCAGCATCAATTACATTGCCAGACCGGGAGTCTGTAGGGGCCAGTGTGAAGGATGCCAAAAGGATCTTTGTCTCAAGGAAGGAGGAGGGACTGTTGTGAAGCAGACCAGGAGTCGAATCCAGCAGATCAAATTGGGGGCCAGCTTCAGGCCCCAGTACAACAGACAGCTGGCACAGGAGCTAAGTGCCAGGTCTGTGCCAAAGGGCAGTCACAGCAGAGGAAGCAGTGGCAGGAAAAGCTCTAGTTCCAAGCCCCCATAAGGATCTGATGCTTTGCCCCCCAGGCTTAAGAAATGGGGCAGGACATGATTCCCAGTCCTGGAGCAGCACAATTTCCTTCCAGACCTGGCTCCCGCTGGCCCAGGACCCTGGGGTGGAGCTTACGTGAGTGTATTTATTTTGATCATCAGACTTCAGTGAGCCTAGGACAGGTAGGTATTGCAAAAGCAAGCCTCTGGAGGTCTGGATATCCAGGAGAGAGCTTCTTCTTACTTCCTCCCCTCCTCCCACATCCTAGGAGGATGGAAGCAGGCTGGGCTGCCTCTGCTGCCTGCTAATGCTGCTGCAGAGTTATTGGTGGTCCCAAGGGTCCTATCCCTCACTTACAACAACTGCTCAGAAGCCAGATCCTTGGGACTTTTATGGGTGATGAGGATGTATGAACCAGAACAAGTTTGACTCCCTGACCCCCCATTGAACTGGCAACAGGAGAAGTGAAATCAATTCTGGTAACCTGAGCAGCAGGAGAAAAGCCAGCAAGAGTAACGGGAAACTGTCAAGGTCATTTTCTCACCTGCACAACAGGGAAGAGAAGAAAAAAACGAGCCAATAACAACACAATGATTGTGTATTGATGCCTGCTACGTGGCAGGCCCTGGGCTGCATAATGGGATGTGAAAGCACGTGAGGTATGGTTTCTGAACTAGTCCTGGTCTAGTTGATGCTGAAAGGGCACATGGAAGCATATAAACAAAATACACAATGATGAGTGCTGTTGGAATCTAGAGAGGTGAGACCAACCAGTGTGGTCAGGGAGTGCATGTCTGCTAGCACTAGTTAGGTTATGCAGCAGCAGCAAGCAACCCCTCTCTCTGTGTATTTTTAATTTCTGAAGTATAGTTGATTTATAATGTGCGAATTTCTGCTGTATAGCACAGAGATTCAGTCATGCATCTGTATATTCTTTTTCATATTCTTTTCCATTATGGTTTATCTCAGGATATTGAACTTAGTTCTCTGTGCTATACAGTAGGACTTTGGTGTTTATCTATCCTATACATAATCATTTGCATCTGCTAATCCCAACTCCCAATACTTCCTCCCCTCCTCGACCCTCCTCCTCCTTGGCAACCACAAAACTGTTCTCTGTGTCAGTGAGTCTGCTTCTGTTTCGTATATAAGTTCTTTTGTGTAATATTTTAGATTCCACATGTGAGTGCTGGTGTTTGTCTTTGGTCCATCATGTGGTATTCATCTTTTTCTTTCTTATTTCGCTTAGTAGGATAATCTCTAGGTTCATCCATGTTTGTGAAAATGGCATTATTTCATTATTTTTGATGGCTGAGTAGTATTCCATTGTACGTATATACCACATCTTTACCAATTCATCTGCTCATGGACATTTAGTTTGTTCCCATGTCTGGTGCTACTGTGAATAGTGCCTCTATGAACATAGGGATGCATGAATCTTTTCAAATTATAATTTTGTCTGGATGTATGCCCAGGAGTGGGGTTGCTGGATCATATGGCAGCTCTATTTTTTGTTTTTAAGAAACCTCCATACTGTTTTCCGCAGTGACTGCCCCACTTTGCATTCCCACCGACAATATAGGAGGGTTCCCTTTTCTCCACACGCTCTCCAGCATTTGTTATTTGTAGACATTTTAATGATCACCGTTCTGACAGGTTTGAGGTAGTACCTCACGGTAGTTTTGATTTGCATTTCTCTAATAATTAGCGATCATGAGCGTCTTTTCATATGCCTATTGGCCATCTGTATGTCTTCTTCAGATAAATGTCTATTTAGGTCACCTGCTCATTTTTCAATTGGGTAAGCAATCCCTATGTCATAGTGGTTTAAAACTAAGGTTTCCTTCTCCATTGTAGGTTAGCAGGACTGTAATTACCATTCTTATTCTGGGATCCAGGTTATCAGAGCAGCCGCCGTCTGATATGATGCTGGTTGCCATGCCACAGGGAGAGGAAGATGCAGGATGGCCTCACATGGCGGGCAGATGCTCAGGCCAGAATGGACACGTGTCATACCTAATTATGACCCCTTGGCCAGAACTAGTCACATGGCCTCAAACACAAGAGGTCCCGAAATGCGACCCTATCGTGTGCCCCGAGTGCAGGAAAATGAAACATCCGATGAATAGCACTCGTGACTGCCACAGAATGTTGGAAGTACTTTACAGAGGAGCAAAATCTTGAGATGGGACTCGAAGAAAAAGTAAGGAATGAGGCGGAGAAGACAGAAGGCTGTTCCAGGCTCACTGGCTTCCTGGAGACCTGTAGATGTCAGGCATGCTCTAGGAACCCCTGAGTCGGAGCCCAGGATGGTGCATGGCGAGGTGGCCACCCTGGGAAGCTGCTTGTGAGGCTTGCTTGGGAATTAGGAGTTTATCCTCCAGCACTGTGCAGGCAGCCGGCGTCTCTCAGCCGCACAGCACCGGGGATGCTCAAAACGGAAATCCTCAGGAGGCTTTGGGGAGAACTATATTGGGCACATGGCTTCCCAGGCAAAGGCCTGCCGTCAGCTGGCCTCAGCCCTCATTATCTTTGTTTCCCCCGATAATGCTTTTTATAACTCTGTAATACCCAGCCCTGGATTTTATTTTAAAGATTTTAAAAACCTGCTGTTGTGACGGGGGTGCAGTTAGACAGTCTGAGCTGGGATTCTTAAGGTGAATGAAATCATGATTTTGTTGGACTTTGGCGGCCACATAAATGAATGATACCATTGATGCCAAGAGTTTGGGGGATCCAAATGGATTGGAGGTCGTTCTCAGGGCCCCTGTAGGGTTGTAATCACAAGTCACGACGGGGCGATGTGACTTGACAATGAAACTTCTGAGGACAAATGTCTCTGAAAAAAAAGCATGTAAACTGCGTTTTCAAGTTGCCATCTCTCAACTCGCTAGATAATTCCTGTCAACATAAAGGGAGGAAGCTGGATGGGTGGGAACTGTGAGAGACTGCAAAGTTGGGAAGCGTTCAACCTACAGCACCTTTGTCAACGTGGAGTCCCTTAGGAGTTTGCAATGGGACGAAGGTGTGTTCACAGATGGCAGCCCCTACTGAGGGAGCCTTAATCAGCCTCCCTGTGTTCTGCTCCCACTGATGAGGGAGGGCCTTAATTCCTGGATCCCAAGCTGGGTGAGTGTCGGAGCAAGCACTCACTCTTGGTTTCCCTTTGCCCCACATCACCGTGCCCCCTCTGGGAACTGTGTCCTTTCTGTTTGTGACTTTGACACCTACTGGCCGTGCTGACCAGGGAGCAGGGCCGCTGCCTCACACAGCAGTGCTGGTCTCACTCTCATCCCGTAATCTTACACACTCACGGCCTGCCCCAAAGATAAATATGAAAAACCACGGCCTCCTCTCCTCCTCCCACATGCTGTCAGCTTAGCAGAGCAGGTCTATCCCTCAAGGAATGCCATTTTCCCTTCTGAAACCAGGGGAAGACGTCAGATGGGTTCTATGATGGGGACCTGGCTATTTTCAACTCACAGGTTGCAGAGCTGCATGATTCACTGTGACCTCAGGTCCAAGCTGTCTTCTTCAATGCCATTGCTATCAGAAAGCCCCAGATAAAGCTGACGATTGGTTCTCTGTTTGGCAATTTGTGTCCCTTTCCTAGAATTTAGAGGGAGGAAGGTGAGCGAACAGTGGTTTTAATGACCAGTATGCAGCTTAACAAGTTTCCTGAGGCCTGTAAACCACAGGATTCAGTCTTTTCTACATGGACCCTGGCGACCCTGACCATGACTATGGTAAGAGGGTCTCAGGATTGAAGACAAGAAGCATCAGATCTGTGTTTTAGAATGGGCCCCCTGGAAGGGTGTGAAGGATGCAAGTCCGAAAGCTGCTGAGATGAGTGCAGAGAAGAACCGGCTAAGCTTGCGGGCACAGGGTGAAGCCGCTGCCCTCAGGTAGATTTTCCTCTTCCTCAGGGAAGCCTTGACTGCTCTTAAGGCCTTTCAACTGACTGAGCCAGGCTCACCCAGATTATCTGGGGTAATCTTTTTGCTCTTGTTGTTCAGTCACTAAGTCGCGTCTGAGTCTTCATGACCCCGTGGACTGCAGCACGCCAGGCTTCCCTGTCCTTCACATCCCAGAACTTGCTCAGACTCATGTCCGTTGAGTTGATGATGCCATCCAACCATCTCATCTTCTGTCGCTCCCTTCTTCTCCTGCCCTCAATTTTTCCCAGCATCAGGATCTTTTCCAATGAGTCAGCTCTTCACATCAGGTGGCCAGAGTACTGGAGTTTCAGCTTCAGCACCAGTCCTTCCAGTGAATATTCAAGGTTGATCTCTTACTTCTAGTCAACTGATTATGGACTTGAGTGACATTATGAAATATCTTCACAGCAACACCTTGGGTGTTTGACGGAATAACTGGAGACTGTAGTCTAGTTAAACTGACATGTGAAATTGGCCATCCCAAAGGGATGAAAACTATTTGCTCATCCCAGAGACTCTGATGTTTCAGAAGACTCGCTGGAGAACAAAGCTTGCAGAAGCCTTCGGCTTTGCCTTGTTTGTGGCCACAGTACAGGAACAAGCTCCAGAGCTTTTTATCAACTGCCACCTGAGGTAAGGAAGAGCCCAACTGAGGAAGCACAGATGGCTGCTACGAATCTTCCCAGAAGTTTCAATAGAAGGATTTATGTAGCCTCCAGGCAGAAGCCCCAAAGAACTGAGCTCTGCGGCGCCTCCGGTGTAACATGGGGATCCTAATACTTACTTCAGAGGGTGTTTTTGAGGATTAAATGAGCTGGCAATGACCTGTGAGCTGTAATGCTCTGTACAGATGTATCGGAGTTTTTTTTTCTCATAAAGATTATGAATCAGTTGATAAGCACCAGCCTCAAGTTCTAAATGTCTTCACTGACAAGACTGGTGCTCCTCACATATTACCCATCATCTGTAGTTGTGTTAAGATGACAGATTCTACTAAAAAGAAATGATACAGATGAACGTGTTTACAAAACAGAAACAGACTCACAGACTTAGAGAAGGAACTTACGGTTGCCAGGGGGAAGGAAGGGGGAGGAACAGTTAGGGAGTGCAGGATCGGCATGTATACACCGCTGTATTTGAAACAGATAACCCACAAGGACCTATTGTACAACACAGAGAACTCTGCTCAGTGTTATACGGCAGGCTGGATGGGACGGGAATTTGGGGGAGAATGGGTATGTGCATATTTATGGCTGAGTCCCTTCACGATCCACCTGAAACCATCACAACATTGTTGATCGGCTATACTCCAATATAAAATAAAAAGTTCAAGCAGCATGATAATAGATCTCAACTTTGAAAGGGATAACACAGCATTTTAGAAAGATAGGTGAAACTACTTTAAGAAATGTGGGAGAAGTGACATTGATGTGAATTGTTTTCTACATAATTTTGGAAAACATCTTCTTATCTTCTCACATCTAAATGAAATGTCACCTCCTGGGTGAGGGCTGCTCTGATCTCCCCGGGCCTGATTTTGTGTTTCATCTAAGGATGACCACTGATGAGTGATGTTCAAACTCATGCATTTGCTGCCTGCCTCGGCCTCCCCTCACCTACCCTTCACCGCCAGCCTTCAAGCTCATCAGACATCAAATACCTGCTCGTCTGGAACCCCACACCCTCCAGTGAAGGGGTTTGGGAACCCTTTCCCACCATGCCTCCTGTCTGTTGTCCCTGAGGAACCAAGCTCCTGATATCCAGGACAGCATCAAGCTGCGTCTCCGTCCCCACTATGGGTGGCCTTCCTTGCGGCAGGCTCTGTGCCGAATGCTTGGCATAGATTATTTCGGTTAATTTTTAACATAATCCTAATAGCAACTGATGTGCTATTTACCTATGACCTTTTATTTTTCAGGCACTTTCTAAAAAATTTGGCATATATTAATTTATGCTATCTTTATAATAAGTCTAAGAAGAGGCACTAGTATCATCATCACTCTATAGATGGTAAAATTGAGTTTAAAGGATTTGTCGAAAGTCATACAAATTGGTGAGTCACAGTTAAGTTCATCTAACTCCACAGCTGGTGCCCTTTACCACTACCCTGTATTAACTCCATGAACACAGCCTACAAGTTCCTGTTTCTCTTTTTGCCACCTCCATTTCCCCCAAACACACACACACACACACACACACACAATACCAGACGCACATTCAGATCCCTGTGTGTGTGCGTGCTAAGTTACTTTGGTCGTGTCCGACTCTTTGCAACCCTATGGCCTGTAGCCCTCCAGGCCCTTCCAGGCTCCTCTGTCCCTGGGACTCTCCAGGCAAGAATACTGGAGTGGGTTGCCATGCCCTCCTCCAGGGGATCTTCCTGAGCCAGAGACTGAACCCGAGTCTTATGTCTCCTGCGTTGGCAGGTGAGTTCCTGACCTCTAGTGCCACCTTGGAAGCCCCTTCAGATCCCTGCTGCTGCTGCTGCTTCTGCTAAGTCACTTCAGTCATGTCCGACTCTGTGAGACCCCATAGACGGCAGCCCACCAGGCTCCCCAATCCCTGGGATTCCCCAGGCAAGAACACTGGAGTGGGTTGCCATTTCCTTCTCCAATGCATGAAAGTGAAAAGTGAAAGTGAAGTGTCGCTCAGTTGTGTCCGACCCTCAGCGACCCCATGGACTGCAGCCTTCCACGCTTCTCCATCCATGGGCTTTTCCAGGCAAGAGTACTGGAGTGGGGTGCCATTGCCTTCTCCATTCAGATCACTAATATATAGTTATTACTGTTAGTTTGGAGTTGTGGTAACTCAAAGTTTGCAACTGGGCTCCGGAGCCTCTCAACTAACCTGGCAACCTCCTTATCCTCTGCTGCCATCCTACCCCACTCCCCACCCCATCAGAGCCCCCAGGAACCACAGAATCCCAGTGTCTTCCACAGCCAAGTCCACAGGCCCTGCAACAATCGATCCAGGCTTCTTTCACTCCTTTATTCTACTGCACGGTCTTTATCTGATTGTGTCTCTGTCTCTTCCTGGGTCTGTGAACTCCTCTAGGGCAGAGATTGCATCTTATACAACTTCCTCTCCTCAGATCCTGATTCAAAGGAAGTAATGAAAAAGTGAGGAGATCTGTCGCCTTTGTTGGAAAACCCCTTCTTTGGATCAGGGTGGAAATAGAATTAGAGGGGGGCTGGATGAGCCCCCATATGGACTGAACAGAGAGAGGCAGTTGAGTTTCCACTGAAAGCCAGAGGTACTTAAGTGACTGAAGAGTCATATTAGGACTCTGGCTTTGCCCGGAGCCAGGGGAGTGATGAAATGGCTCTGCCTGGCCTGCCCTCTGCTTCTGTCCAAGTATTACTGTCCAGATTTCGCTGCCATTTGCATTTATTGAAATTGACTGTTCTTTCCAAGGAAAGAATGACAAAAATACAAACAGCACCACCTGAAATAAGTTGGAGGAAGAAAGCGAGGGAAGGAGAATGAAAGGGAGGAGGGAGAGGGGCAAGAGGAAAGGCAGAAGAAGGTAGGGAAGCAGCTCACCAGGGAGGAGACAATATTTCTGGGCTGAATGTCCATGGTGCAGCTCTTCAAACCAACAATCACAGAAGACTGGGTTCTAATTCTATCTCTACCATCTGCTTCCAGAGTCTCAGTTTTGCCTTCTGTAAAATGGGCAGCAGCAAACTCTTCCCCAACCCTCTCTCTGCACTTCCCCATGAAGGACTTAGGTATAACCGCAAGAATGTGATGATTCCACATTCCCTTCCGTTCCCAAGAATGTCATGGATCTTGTCAAGTTGCCAGATTGAAGACCTTTGCATTGAGGTAGAGAAACTCCCTGCACTTCCAGTGGGCTGTGGAAGGCAGATCAGCCTCACCCTGCTCTTGATTTGGGAGGCAATTGGAGCAGAGCTCTCTTGACCCCATCTCCCCAGAGGCTGCATGGAAGGGTGAAGGCCTCTTGGCAAGAAAAGCAGCTTTGAAAGAAAGCAGGGCTTGAGGGGAAACCCCAGAGCATTTTGGTCTCTTAAAAATTATTGTGGAGCCCAAAGAACCTTTATTTACATGAATTAGATTTATTGATATTGACTATGTCAGAAATTCAAAGTGAGAACATTTTAAGACACCGGAAGACACAAGCATACCCTCCATCAACCCTCAGAAGGGTGACATCATCAGACATTATGTAGACGCTGGAGAACTCTGTATACTGCAGATGGAGTGCTGGGGGAAGGCAAATGACATCCTAGTGCGGTTATACCCTGAAAGGATTTCAGAAATCCCACGGGTCCCTAGACCAAACTTGCAGAACCTCTGAACGAGGGACATAGAATGTTGTTCGTAATGGAATTCCTGAAGTAACTCCTCAGGCCCTCAGACAAGGGCTTGAACAATGCAATCACAACTGTGATCCTGTTTCTTGAGACACGTGTATCAGCTGGTGTGCAGACAAGTCAGAATGGTTCAGCTGGCCGGAGGAGCAAAACCAGAGGAACCTGGGAAGAAGCATGGTCGAGAAATTGCAGAAATTACAGGAAGGGCCCTGAGTCCATATATAAGCTGTGAAATTTGAAGGTTTGGACCCACATTGTGTAAATCTGCCAGAAGTAGTAAGGCCCCATATATCATCTGGGTTCAAGCTTGTTGTGGGGTCAAAAATTTAACTTCACTCAAAGATCCTGAATCCTAAGGCAGCACCTGTGTCCCCTGCTGTGAGGTCAGAGTCTGCCCTCAATTGTCCACCCCCTCCACTTTCCCAGTGCTCCAGGAGACAGGAAGTTGCTGCAACCAAAATGAAATATCCAATTTTTTTTTTTTTTAAACCCAAGGAATTGCTGTAATTTGCAAGAAGAAGACAGAATGCAATGAGCATATACTTTTCGGGGCAAGAGAAGATTTTGTGAGCCCTGTGTTGTTTCAGTTTTAATATTGGGCTGATTTGTGCAATTCCATTAGCTTTCTGTCCCATCAATGGCCAAACCAGTACAATAAACAGTAAGTCAGTGGAGAGCATTTGTGAGCAGCATGGCCCGGCCCTTGAGCATCTGTGTCCAGTGAGGGAGAGAGAAGAATTGAATGTCTGCATGCCTTTTTCCTCAGAGCAGGGTAACTGAGTGTCCCATCCCAGGATCCCTCAGTCCCCTGGCCTAGAAGCACTTGATGAAAGCTCTGTTTCACGGGTCACAGTGCTTTGTGACAGAAGCAAGACAATCAGGACAGATGACAAATAATAACAGTGTTGGCTTTGTCGTCTAGTGGAAGTCCTGGAGGGAGAAGGGAGATTATAGTTCCATGGAGGTTCCAGGATGGCCTTTAAAGTGTTTCTGCTGGGACCGCTGTTCTCGGTGACATGACACTTTTCTGCCCCTGCCCAGCCTTGGGGTTGCCACGAGGGGCTGCCCCTAAACCCACTGCCTCTCTGGTTCTTGCTGCTGCCTCTTCCCAGGGGCTCTGCAGATCCTTGGGTCAGGCCACATTCTCTGGCAGGGGCTGGGGCAGGGACTGTCTCCCTCCCAGGGCTTCATGTACATCCACAGTCCTACAGATCCCCCTTCCTGGGCTCCATTAAGAGACATGGAAATGGCACATTGAGCGAGCAAGACCCATGGATATGACTGAAGTACAGTTTTATTTTGCTCCCATTCGCCCTTTAAAATTTATTCAGTGAGGGCCATTTCTCCCTTGCCTGAGGATGAAATCTCTGTCTCAGGCAGGCCCCATAATTTTCTCCTGGCTTTTCGGTAATAAAAAAGATCTCTGGTCACTTTATACTACAAATGCAGTCTCAATACAGTAATTAGAATGGTCTAGTCCTAGATAATAAAAATTCTTTGAACTGGTTTCTCTGTCAGCTTCCTCTCCCTCCACATCACAACTTGTCCCAAGAAAGAGGCCCTCTACCTCTGGAGAAGGGGTGGGGTCTTTGTCCAGTGTCTGACCCAGAATTCTCCTCCTCTTCCACCTGAACTGGAAATTTCTGAGGTTTCCAATCCCTTTGGCTCAAGAGGGCAGTGGGACTGAGGGGTGGGAATGGTTTTTCAGGGTGCGGGGAGTTGCCCAGCCTCATGTAGAACCCCTAGCCTCTGGTTTTGTGACCATATAGCATCAGCTCATTGGAGCCCCTTTGCCTGGGTCTACATGGTCCCTTGGCAGTATCTGGACAGCTCCAGGCCAGCACACTCTGCTTGAGGAATGGGGCATGGACATTTGGGAAAGTCAACCTACTTCTGAATATTCATTGGAAGGACTGATGCTGAAGCTCCAATACTTTGGTCACCTGACACGAACAGCTGACTCATTGGAAAAGACTCTGATACTGGGAACGATTGAGGGCGGGAAGAGAAGGGGGTGACAGAGAATGAGATGGTTGGATGGCATCACTGACTCACTGAACATGAGTCTGCGCAAACTCAGGGAGATAGTGAAGGACAGGGAAGCCTAGCATGCTGCAGTCGTGCGGTTGCAAAGAGTTGGACATGACTTAGTGGCTGAACAACAGTCCTACCTCTCTCCTGAGTCATGTGTCTTGACTTCATTCCAGCTCCACAGTAGATCCTCTGGGCTTCACTTTATCAGCCTCTTTTGTCCTTTTCACCGCAGGGACTGGCTCAGCTACAGACACATAAACGATCAGAGCAGGGAGGGGAGAGGAGACACACACTGCTTATTCTGCTCTGGGAGATGTGGTCTCTGTTCTGTGATAATGGCCAGAGAAACCACCTTTCTCCATCTGTACAGTGGGGTACGAGGCTGAAAGGGCTGGAGCTGGGACAGCCATTTTGCTACCGTAAGGTGATAGTGTAGGTCTGCTGGGGACCGTAACGTGAGCCATGAGGATGAAGCTGAGACTAGGGAAAGCATGTGCCTTGATCATGAGAGACCGGGGCTGGTGATGTCATTTGAGTCACAAGGTCAGCTTTCTCTAAAGCAGTTGTCCTCAATAAGGAGGTGAGGGTGGCAATCCCCACCCCACCCAGGGGATATTTGGCTGTGTCTGGAGGCATTTTTGGTTGTCACAGTTTGGAATTTACTACTAGCATCTGGGGTAGAGGCCAGGGGTGCTGCTAAACATCCTGCCGGGCACAGGACAGCCCCTTCACAACAAAGAATTACTTGGCTCAAAAGCTCAGTACTGCTTGTAGATAATCAGCTGAAAAACCCAACTATATCTGAACTTTTCGATTACATGAGCCTATGTATTTCTTTTATTTTTTCGAATCAGTTTGAGCTGGGTTTCTTGTGATTTGAGATGGAAAGAATCTTGACTGATAGTTTTCAAAAACAGTGCCACCTCTTCTTTCCTCTCCCAAGTCCTCCTCAGCCTAGCAGATTTCCTCTTCGGCATATTGACAAACCTACTCTTCTACCTCCTTTTAGCACTTTTTAGAAATAGTGTCCTGCCCATTCCTGCACCCCTGTCAAGAATCCCTTCTCAAATGTTAAAGGTACTTGGATGAAATTGTTCATGATTTTGATTAAAAATTTCAAGATCATCATTTACAATTTTTATTATGAAATACTTCAGACCTACAAAGTGAGTGATCTAATGAGCATCTTCATGTACATTCCACTTAATAAATAGGTCTCTTCCCCAAACAGAATCTTCCTCCCTTCCCCAAGGGAAACTAGTACCCTCAACTTACCTTCTTATGCATTGTTTTTCATAGTGTCACCCAAATATGTATTCCTAAGTAATATGTTGGCAAAGTAATGTCTCTGCTTTTCAATATGCGATCTAAGTTGGTCTAACTTTTCTTCCAAGGAGTAAGCGTCTCTTAATTTCATGGCTGCAGTCACCATCTGCAGTGATCTTGGAGCCCCAGAAGGTAAAGTCTGACACTGTTTCCCCATCTATTTGCCATGAAGTGATGGGACCAGATGCCATGATCTTCATTTTCTGAATGTTGAGCTTTAAGCCAACTTTTTCACTCTCCTCTTTCACTTTCATCAAGAGGCTTTTTAGTTCCTCTTCACTTTCTGCCATAAGGGTGGTGTCATCTGCATATCTGAGGTTATTGATATTTCTCCCGGCAATCTTGATTCCAGTTTGTGCTTAGGAATGATGCTAAAGCTGAAACTCCAGTACTCTGGCCACCTCGTGTAAAGAGTTGACTCATTGGAAAAGACTCTGATGCTGGGAGGGATTGGGGGCAGGAGAAGGGGACGACTGAGGATGAGATGGCTGGATGGCATCACTGACTCGATGGACGTGAGTCTGAGTGAACTCCTGGAGATGGTGATGGACAGGGAGGCCTGGAGTGCTGCAATTCATGGGGTCGCAAAGAGTCGGACACGACTGAGCGACTGCACTGAACTGAAGTCATATGTAGTTTTTGCATTTCATGTGTATGTGTAGATGACACTGTACGTTTTCCCTCGTGACTTGCTTTATGTGTCTCAGAATCCCCCAGGCTCTTTTGGGTAGCTTGGGATCTTTCAGCGCCATGTGGTGTTCCGTCATGGGAATTTCTAAGTTCATTTTCACGGAGAAACACGCTGTAATTTTTCACAAGTAGAAAGAATGCTCCTCTGAAGATCAATGAGCCAGTGTCCCAGAGCACAAAACTTCCGGTGAATTCCCCTAGGAGTGCAGAATTGAGCTGTAGAGTGTGTACACCCTCAATTCTACCAGCTGTTGGTCTCAAAGTTCAAATTCTACTAGCTGTTGGTCTCAAAGTTGGATTTTACCTATGCTGAATACATCGTATAAATGTGTTGGAGGACACAAATATTGTTCTTGGCATTCATCCACCTTGATTACTCCCGAGATTCATGGATTTTTTTGTGTATAAAGACTAGATAAATAAGTGTGGTAGAAAGATTAATGACCCCTCTAAGACATCCACTTCCTAATTTCTGGAACTTGTGAATATGTTACCTTACTCGACAAAAGGGACTTTGCAGATGTGATTAATGATTCTGAGATGCAAACATTATCTGGAATTACCTGGGTGGGCCTAATGTAATCACAAAGGTCCTTATAAGAAAGAGGCAGGAGGGCCAGAGTTAGAGAAGACAGCTGGAGTGAGGGAAGGGCTATTAGCTAGGGAATGCAGGAGGCCTGTAAAAGCTGAAGAAGGCAAAGAAACCTTCTTCCCTAGAGCTTTCAGAGGGAACAGAGCCCTGCTGTTTTAGACTTCTGATCTTCAGAACTGTAAGATAATAATAATGTTGTTTTAAGTCATCAAGTTTGTGTTAATTTGTTATAGCAGCAATAGGAACTAACAAATGAAACCAAATTAGAAAAAATTGAGAGGGCAAAGCTCCAGTGACCCCACATACTAGAGACAGTGCCTGATTTATAGTAGACATTTTTTAAAATTTTGATTTTTTAATTTAATTTTTAACTGGGGCATATGTTAGTTTCTGCTGTACAGTGAAATGAATATGCTATATGTATACATACTTCCCCTCTTCGGATTTCCTTCCCATGTAGGTCACTACAGAGCGTTAAGTAGAGTTCTTTGTGCTATAGAGCAGGTTTTCATTAGTTAGCTATTGTATATCTGTGTGTGTGTGTGGTGGGGGGTGGCTTTGGACTTCCCAGGTGGCCCTAGTGGTAAAGAACCCACCTGCCAATGCAAGAGACATAAGAGGTGTGGGTTCGATCCCTGGGTCAGGAAGATTCCCTGGAGGAGGGCATGGCAACCCACTCCAGTATTCTTGCCTGGAGAATCCCTATGGACAGAGGAGCCTGGCGGGCTATAGTCCACAGGGTCACAAAGAGTCATACGTGACTGAAGTGGCTAAGTATGCATGCATAGGGCTTCACTGGTGGCGCAGTGGAAAAGAATCCGCCTGCTAATGCAGGAGATGCAGGTTCAGTGCCTGGGTCAGGATGATCCTCTGGAGAAGGAAATGGCAACCCACTCCAGTATCCGTGACTGGGAAATCTTATGGACAGAGAAGACTGGCAGGCCATAGCACATAGGGTTACAAAAAAGAGCCTGACATGACTTAACTAAACAAACAAGTGTATACATGTCAATTCCAGTTTCCCAGTTCATCCCACCATCCCTTTCCCCTCTTAGAGTCCACACGTTTAGACATTTAACAAATGTCTTTCCTTTACTCTTCCCTGTCTCACCATTTTCAGTCTATCCCCTGCTGACCCCTTGGTTTTTCCTTTTCAGTTCAGTTCAGTCACTCAGTCATTCCGACTCTTTCTGACCCCATGAATCGCAGCACTCCAGGCCTCCCTGTCCATCACCATCTCCCGGAGTTCACTCAGACTCACGTCCATCGAGTCAGTGACGCCATCCAGCCATCTCATCCTCTGTCATCCCCTTCTCCTCCTGCCTCCAATCCCTCCCAGCATCAGAGTCTTTTCCAATGAGTCAACTCTTCGCATGAGGTGGCCAAAGTACTGGAGTTTCAGCTTCAGCATCAGTCCTTCCAATGAACACCCAGGCTGATCTCCTTCGGAATGGACTGGTTGGACGTCCTTGCAGTCCAAGGGACTCTCAAGAGTCTTCTCCAACACCACAGCTCAAAAGCATCAATTCTTCGGCACTCAGCCTTCTTCACAGTCCAACTCTCACATCCACACATGACCACTGGAAAAACCATAGCCTTGACTAGATGGACCTTAGTCAGCAAAGTAATGTCTCTGCTTTTGAATATGCTATCTAGGTTGCTCATAACTTTTCTTCCAAGGAGTAAGCATCTTTTAATTTCATGGCTGCAGTCACCATCTGCAGTGATTTTGGAGCCCCCCAAAAATAAAGTCTGACACTGTTTCCACTGTTTCCCCATCTATTTCCCATGAAATGATGGGACCGGATGCCATGATCTTCATTTTCTGAATGTTGAGCTTTAAGCCAACTTTTTCACTCTCCTCTTTCACTTTCATCAAGAGGCATTTTAGTTCCTCTTCACTTTCTGCCATAAGGATGGTGTCATCTGCATATCTGAGGTTATTGATATTTCTCCCGCCAATCTTGATTCCAGCTTGTGTTTCTTCCAGCCCAGTGTTTCTCATGATGTACTCTGCATATAAGTTAAACGAGCAGGGTGACAATATACAGCCTTGACGCACTCCTTTTCCTATTTGGAACCAGTCTGTTGTTCCATGTCCAGTTCTAACTGTTGCTTCCTGACCTGCATACAGCTTTCTCAAGAGGCAGGTCAGGTGGTCTGGTATTCCCATCTCTTTCAGAATTGTCCACAGTTGATTGTGATCCACACAGTCAAAGGCTTTGGCATAGTCAATAAAGCAGAAATAGATGTTTTTTTCTGGAACTCTCTTGCTTTTTTGATGACCCAGCAGAAGGAGAAACTTCCTAATATAGGTTCTAATGGGAGAAAGTCTAAGAGATCCCTTAGGCTCCCTAACCACAGAAAATAACATTTATAACATGTTAGGCACTGCCTATGGTGCTTTCATTTAAGTTTCCCACCACAGAGGGAAGTAATAATAATAACTACTACCTATTATTGAGAGCTTATTTTTGGTTCTAGACTCCATTCAAAGAATTGGTTTAACCATATACCCAGGTATGGTTGTCTTCTTCTTTGCTGAGGAGGAAATTGAGAAAGGCTAAATGATTTGTCTTGGAGCAAGGGTTTCTATCCCAGAACCATGTGATCTAAAAAAAAAAAAAAATCTCTGCTTCTTTTATGACAACTTCCTGAGAACATGGCCACAAAGTGTTTCCTTTCATAGTACTCATCTCTACTCCTTCTTCTCACTCCAGTCAATGCCACATGCCCCCATGAATCCCATCCCCTCATATCCAAGAGATACCTGTGTTCTGTTTATCTGTTTTCATTGCTGAAAGAGGAACATGCACTTGCTGCTATTAATGCATATTGATAGGATATCCCCAGACAAACACAATTGTGCCTGAAGAAGATGGAAGACCTCTTCCCCAATTTCATTCCCCTGCAGACCTTTCCTCTTCCATCTGCTGCTGCTGCCTTTCTGGCTTGCTTCCTCTCCTATGAGGGGGAAACTATCAGAGGGTACCTATAAGCAAATTCTGAGGGCTTGCAATCAACATGTTCCTAATTACTTGTGTCTGGTGTATATGTGTGGTGTGAGTGTGCTTGTGCATGCACATATGTGAGCGCTTGATTCCTTTGTGAGCCCACATCTGGTGGCTGAGTTTGACCTAAAGTGTCAAGCATGGAGCTCACTGAAGGTCTTTGGTCTATTGATGAACTTGAGGGATAGGAGTAGGGCTGTGTATGAATGAAGAGACTTTAGTGGGTATTAGACTTTCCTGGGAATGGCAGGTTTGAGGGCCAGGAAAATATCCCGTGCCTGGTCAGGAAGGAAATGATCTTAAATGGCAACTTAGGTTCCCCCCAAAGATGTGGATTATTAGCTGTATCCCCCAAATCTGTTGTCCTCTCCCTGAAAACTTCATTGCCCCCTCCCTCAAATTCATTCGCTCCTTCCTGAGCACAAATGCACTCAGAGACTAGCTTCCCAATCTCTTCTGCAGGTAGGTATGACCACATGGCCAAGTATAGGTCAGTGGAATGTGAGCAGATGTGATATGTGTAGCTCCTGGGTCATCTCCAGCCGAAGGCAAGCTGCCTTTCTGGGCTGTGGCTCTGTATTTCCCCTCCAGAAACCTGGACTGCTGGTGTTCCAGGGAACCTGGCTTCAACAGTACAAATCAGGGGAACAGCCAAGGGAATAGGAGAGCAACAAGATGGAAAGGGCATGGGCTCCTGACTGACTTCATGGAGCAGAGCTGCCCATCAGGCTAGACTGTCTGGACTGTTATGAGAGTGGGGAATAAGTTTCTTCATTACTTAAGCCATTCTGTCTCCAGGTGTTTTTACTGAGGAAGTTGCATAGTTTTACCTTAATTAATACAACTATGCTCACAACGACAAGAGGGTGATTACTCAGTTTTATGCTTGCAGAAAGGATTAATGTTATTTCAGAGAATGAGTCTTGATTTTTAACTGCATGGATTAGAAACTGGATCATTCTCCCATCTCTGTTTCACTCTTGATTATAGAGTGAAATTGCATCTTAAGTTGGGGTTAATTTCTTAGGTTAAGGTATAAGGTAAAAATGATTAATATTCAGAACACATTTTAGTACTCTCAATAAGTCCAATGCAGTAGTGTTTTCCTTCAGCACTGAACGTGGACTGCATCTCTGGTTGAACTCTTGGTGAGAACTGATATTTAATAACTTTATTTTGAAAAGCACGTTTTGATATATGCTTAATTTTTCCTCTCCCACTCCAACATTTTGTTTCTGGTAACGTGGATAGCATTGAATTCACCCAAGTTTAACGTGTGTATGAAGCAATTTAGTATAAACCGTGATGGCCAATAGTGTGGCTGCCAGGAAGGAAGTGAATTTTGAATGCTGGAGGCCAGAGAACTCCCAATCCATCTGGTCTGCTTCAGGTGCAGTCTTGCCTTGAGTTAGGGAGCTGGACACAGTGCTTTAATGAGATTGCTTTGAGCAAAGACAGACAACCCCCAGAGTAACAGAGGAAGCAATTGCTTGCATTGGTAGCTTTTTCCACCCTCTCCAACATCTATACTTGAAATTCCACAATTAAACATCTTCTTATGCTGACTTATTGTTTTAATAGATGCTTCAACACAAACCCTTACAGTATTTTTCAGTTTCATCATTTACATATCATTTTTGCAGTTCCAGAGTATTTATTAAATATTCACTGTGGGCAATTGGTAAAGAAAAAAATATTACCATATTCCCATCACTTTGCCCCAACACCTATCTTCATTTTAGCGCAATCCCTTTTAGTCTTGGCCCAAATGGATACATTTTCCCTTATTTGTAACTATATCAAGTATACTATTTGATATCTGGCCTTTTAATTTAAAATTTATTATCAAAATCTTTCTATATAGGTATGTCTTTGTAATCATAATTTTAAGAGATTCACAAAAGCCTATTGAGTTTATAAACTATATTTTACTTCACAGCTGTCACAACCCATAATGGAAAGAATATCCACTTCTCAGAGTTGTTGAGAGAATTACATGTACATGGGGTGCTTAGCCCAGTGTCTGGCATATCACAGGACTGGTGGAGAGCATTATTTTTAGATTCAGACTTCTTGCCTTGGAATCCCATTTTTACATCTACCTAGCTATTTAACCCTTGAGAAGTTACACCCTCTGTGCCACCTATAAAATGGGGATGATAGTAATCTTAGCTCATATGTTTGTCATGAGAATTAAATAAGTACTACATGTGTTAGTGGTCTTTGTTTTATTATCAGCTTAATTTTTCTGCAATACACTTTATCTTGACCAAAATCTGAGAATAAATCTTTTCATGTAATTCAATTTCACGTCTTATTGCTTTATCTAAAACTCCCACAATAATGACAAGTGATTAAAAGAGTATCTGGCATAATTGTTCTGTTGCTTATTTTAAAGTTGTGTTTTTAGAATTATCATTAAATGTTCAGTTGGGTTTTATATACAATGAATATGAATTTTATATAAAAGTGTATATTTCTGTCCTTTTCTTTAATGTTTTTAACATCAAATGTTTTGTACACCAATTGTATACACCAACTGTATCACCCATTGAAATCACTGTGTTGCTTCTTGCTTAACTTCTGAAGTGTTAAGCATTTGTTCTTACTAAGATCTCTTAGGTTAAGCTTCCTTATCTTACCATTTAATTGTTATTCTCTTCCTTTGGGTTTTTATTCTTGTTATTTCCTATCTCTACCTGTAGCCTCCATACACACATCAAAGAGTAGGAAAGTTTAGATGACATTCCTCTGGGTACTCCAACCAGTGAATGAACAAGGGCCAAGTGATGATTTGAAATCACTCTTACTAGTTTTAAAACATTGACATGGACAGACTGGCAACAGATGAGTATTTAAAAGAATTTAATGTATTTAAATGTTAATTTACATAATATTTGAAAATTAATTATCTGCTGGATCATTGAAAAAGCAAGAGTTCCAGAAAAAACATCTATTTCTGCTTTATTGACTATGCCAAAGCCTTTGACTGTGTGGATCACAATCAACTGTGGACAATTCTGAAAGAGATGGGAATACCAGACCACCTGACCTGCCTCTTGAGAAATCTCTTTGCAGGTCAGGAAGCAATAGTTAGAACTGGGCATGGAACAACAAACTGGTTCCAAATAGGAAAAGGAGTACATCAAGGCTGTATATTGTCACCCTGCTCATTTAACTTATATGCAGAGTACATCATGAGAAACACTGGGCTGGAAGAAGCACAAACTGGAATCAAGAATGCTGGGAGAAATATCAATAACCTCAGATGTGCAGATGACACCCCCTTAAGGCAGATAGTGAAAAAGAACTAAAAAGCCTCTTGATGAAAGTGAAAAAGTTAGCTTAAAGCTCAACATTCAGAAAACGAAGATCATGGCATCCAGTCCCATCACTTCATGGGAAATAGATGGGGAAAGAGTGGAAACAGTGTCAGACTTTATTTTTTGGGGCTCCAAAATCACTGCAGATGGTGACTGCAGCCATGATATCAAAAGACCCTTACTCCTTGGAAGAAAAGTTATGAGCAACCTAGATAGCATATTCAAAAGCAGAGACATTACTTTGCTGACTAAGGTCCGTCTAGTCAAGGCTATGGTTTTTCCAATTGTCATGTATGGATGTGAGAGTTGGACTGTGAAGAAAGCTAGGTGCCAAAGAATTGATGCTTTTGAACTGTGGTGTTGGAGAAGACTCTTGAGAGTCCCTTGGACTGCAAGGAGATCCAACCAGTCCATCCTAAAGGAGATCAGCCTGGATGTTCATTGGAAGGACTGATGCTGAAGCTGAAACTCCAGTACTTTGGCCACCTCATGCGAAGTTGACTCATTGGAAAAGACCTTGATGCTGGGAGGGATTGGAGGCAGGAGGAGAAGGGGATGACAAAGGATGAGATGGCTGGATGCATCATGATGCAATGGACATGAGTTTGGGTAAACTCCGAGAGTTGGTGATGGACAGGGAGGCCTGGCGTGCTGGGATTCATGGGGTTGCAAAGAGCTGGACATGACTGAGCGACTGAACTGTACTGAAAATTAATTTAGCACTTCAGTAAGGTGTAATGTTTCACCTATTTTAAACTTAAAAGGACTTCTTGTGTGTGGTTCTGTGCCTGTTACAAGGAAGGACTTTTGAAAGAATTACCTTGTAGTGTTGGAACTCTGTGTTTAGTCACAGGCAACACTGTATGACTCTCTGAAGAAGTTTTTCCAGGACTCATGAAATGTATATAATATGGCTTCCCAGGTGGCATTAATGGTAAAGAAACCACCTGCCAATGAAGGAGATATAAGAGATGCAGGTTCAATCCCTGGATTGGGAAGATCCCCTGGAGAAGGAAATGGCAACCCACTTTAGTATTCTTGCCTGGAGAACCCCATAGACAGAGGAGCCTGGCAGGCAGATACGACTGAAGTGAAGGAGCATGCATGCACTAGAAATATGGTTGTTAATTGCATTTACAATATAATATGTTCGTAATAATAAAACATCAACATTTTTAAAATTGGAGTATAGCTGTTTTACAATGTTGTGATAGTTTCTGCTGTACAACAAAGTAAATCAGCTATATATATATATATGTATATATGTACGTGTATACATATATCCTCTCCCTCTTGGACCTCCTTCCCACCATGCTCCCCACATTGCACCCATCTAGGTCATCACAGAGCACCAAGCTTGGCTCCCTGCACTATACTGCAGGATCCCACTAGCTATCTATTTTACACATGGTAGTTATAAATCTCAATCTCATTCTCCCAATTCACCTTGCCCCTTCCCCTCACCATGTTTACACATTTGTTCTTTACATCTGAGTCTATTCTTTCATTGCAAATAGGTTCATCTGTATCATTTTTCCAGATTCCACATATAAGCATTAATATATAATATTTGGTTTTCTCTTTCTGACTTACTGTATGACAGTCTCTAGGTCCATTCACATCTCTACAAATGACCCAATTTTGTCCCTTTTTAAGGCTGAGTATATTAAGGAATATACATATATTCCATTGCATATATGTACCAGAAAGTGAAAAGTGAAGGTGAATTCACTCAGTTGTGTTCGACTCTTTGTGATCCCATGGACTGTAGTTCACCAGGTTCCTCTATCCATGGGATTTTCCAGGCAAAAATACTGGAGTGGGTTGCCATTTCCTTTTCCAGGAAATCTTCCCGACCCAGGGATTGAACCCGGGTTTCCTGCATGGCAGGCAGATGCTTTACCGTCTGAGCCACCATATATGTACTGGCACTATTTACAATAACCAGAATATGGAAGCCAGCCTAAACGCTCTTTGACAGATGAATGGATAAAATAGACAATATTAACTATTAAGATCTTCTAAATCAGCACATGTTATGCCAAGTATGGTTGATATGAATACATTTCCTCATTTTGATGCAATAAATCATACATGATTATCTGCAGTTTTTTTCTTGTTTGTTCCTTCTTGTTTCCTTTAAACAATGAGAGGGCATTATTTTATAATCAGATAAATGCAATTATATGATACTAAAAAATAAAGAATTAATTTTCTCAGTCTGACTATTGTACTAGAGAGGTTTTTATATATAGTGTTTTTTTTTTATTTTCTGCATTTATTATTAGTTGACCTTAAAGGCAGTTTGGGGAAGGATGTTTTCATTTATAAGCTTTAAAAATGTTTTGACTGTTTTAACTTATATTATTAAGAGCATTATTTACCTGACCACCAGATCTGCAGGAAATTGGATCGTAACACTTGTTACCATCAACTTTGCATCTGCTCTCTTTACTGGTTCTGACTTGTCTTTCCCTGGCACTGGTAGTATATAAGTGGTTGATGTAGATACATTTGTTCATTCATTGTTTTCAACCATTATTTATGTGGGGCTTATAGCATGCCTGGCAATGGGTCTGAGGATTCAGAAATGGATAAGACACATAAAACCATTTTCATGGAGCTTATTCTAATGGGAGAGACAAGCACTTAAATCTGAGCATAACATATAAAAATAAGAGCACCCAGAAAAAAATTGCTTAATTGGAATATAACAGAGCTTGGTTTTCAGGAAGGTACCTTCTTGTGACCATATTTATAATAAGGTCTGAAAACATAGGGAAATCATCCCAGGCAGCAAGGGCACTGGTGTGAAGATTCTAATGCAGAATGAGCTCAGATATTTGAATAAGGTAAAGGTCAGCTTGGCTGAATGGGCAAGAACAGCAGTAAAAGGTGAGTCCAGAGAAGTGGACATGTGCCGGGGTCCAGCCCTGGTGGAACCAGGGTGATCCGAAGGAGAGACGGAGTAGGCGAGGAAAAAACTTACTTATACAGAAATAGAAAAGAGATTAAAAAGAAATAGTGTAGTAGGAAAATCAAGTGGAGAAGAGAGGCTGAATAACTTGGTTTACGTGGAAAGCCAATAAAGTTCCAGACAAGGAGCTTGCACTATCTACATTAGGCCACTGGCGTCCGTTTGAATATCAGAGAGTGCCCTGCCTTGGGCTCTCTCTCTTACGGATCTTACAAGCCAGGACAAGTAAGTAGACATGGTGGGCCTCCACGCCCCAGATGGGAATTCAGCCTGAAAGTAGAGTAAAGAAGAGACACGGGGGAAACCAGTCCTTCCAATGACTGGCTCCGGCCTCTATTGTCTAGAAAGGCCTTTTATACCTTTTTGATTGTACACAGAGATCAATGGGTAATACAAAATTATGCAGTGTTAGCAGCCCAGACTCTTATCAAAACCAGGCTTTTCTCTCTGCATACCTAGTTGTATACACAAGTCTTAGGTAATTTACATCATCTTCCGGCCAAAGGGCCAATTAACATTTTACAACCTTTTTTCTGATAAGGGTTTGTCAACCAGAAGACTTATTTGTGTTATTCTTCCCAAAGTCTGGTGCCACTCTTAGAAAGCACTAAATAAAGTTACATTCTTACATAGCAAGGACACAAGAGGAGTGCAATGATATATAACAAAGAAAAGTAATTAACTCAAAAGTCTAGTGTTGCTAACATCAAAACCACTATATATCTTTTTCCATATCCCATTTACATTGATTAACATCCTCCCAGGTGCCTAAAAGATAAAGAATATGGAGACCTGGCAGCAATCATTGAATCAATAGTGAAAACCCGTCACCAATGTGATTTTTAACTCTTTAGAAAAGGCTCTGTATCTTTAAGATGCTTTTAAGCTTTGCGCCTCTCACGTTTGGGGGGCTGTAAGCAATTCACAAGCTGTAAGAGGTCCGGGGAACCTGTTAGGCAAGCTAGAGGGCTATCAGAGGGGTTTTAACTGAAACATCCCTTTCAAATGCAGAAGACTAAAGCCTTGATTTGACTTTTTCCAGAGAATATCAGAAGAACAGAGTACAAAAGCTGGCAGGTTTTTAGTTTTGGGGGTACACGCCTGGGAAAAACCAGGGGGAAAACCTGAAGCGTGAACACGTCTTTGCGTTTGTCAAGCTTCCTTCCTCATGACCTTGTCACGGGCGGGATTCCTCACTCTGGCTCCTGGCAGACATGAGACAGTTCAGGAAGGTGCAAACCAGTGGGAAAAGTGTGGATTTTGGCTTATGTTGGATGTGAGACCACTGGAACATTTTAAGCAAGAAAGTGACATGATTTGTTTTATGTATTAAAAAGAGCTCCAGGAATTCTGCTCTGGGCAGATGGAGTGCGTATACTTTTCCGATTCTTTCCACCAAGTACAACTAAAAACTCTAGACATTACATATAAAACAACTCTAGGAAAACTCTAAAATGTGAAGAGAAGTGAGGCTGGCTGGGGAAGGCTCAGGACCTGAGGAATGACATAATGCTGAGTTCAGTTCAGTTCAGTTCAGTCGCTCAGTCGTGTCCAACTATTCGCGACCCCATGAATCACAGCACGCCAGGCCTCCCTGTCCGTCACCAACTCCCGGAGTTCACTCAGACTCACGTCCATTGAGTCAGTGATGCCATCCAGCCATCTCATCCTCGGTCATCCCCTTCTCCTCCTGCCCCCAATCCCTCCCAGCATCAGAGTCTTCTCCAATGAATCAACTCTTCGCATGAGGTGGCCAAAGTACTGGAGCTTCAGCTTTAGCATCATTCCTTCCAAAGAAATCCCANTTTCAATGCTGAGTTCATTGTCTTTATTTTCTAAAGTTTTGGATCATAGATCCCTGAATTGGAGCTGAAGAAGACAAGCAACTCATAAACAGGTTCTGACAAAAGACCATGAGAGGGTCATGCTAGCAAGACTTTTAAACAATATCCACTATATTCTAGTCAACCACCACAGGAAAAGGGGTGGTCCCAACCAGCGTATAACAGCAAAGACCTAGTGAGATGTCTAGACTTTTTCACATTTTTCTGGCTATAACAGGCACTTCTACCCTTTTTGGTCAGGAAGATATTAGCCAGGTGGAGAGCCAAGATGCCAACCCCTCCTGGCAACAAGGAAGAACATATCTCTCAGGTGTTAATAGGGGCCCATTTTGGAATCTGGACTTTTATCCTTACCTGATGATAGTGAGTTTGCCCCATCCCCCTTCCTCTGGGAGAACAGTTTCAGAAGACACCAGCTAAAACAGAAAATTTAAATAAGATCCATCATGTAAAACCCAGAATGTACAGGTTCCTATAGAAAATTACTTGTCATACCAAGAACCAAGAAAAGCTCAAACTAAATGAAAAAAGACAATCAATAGATGATCACACTGACAGAGATTAGAATCATCTGACGAAAATTGTAAAGCAAGTATCATAAAAAAATGCTTCAATGTGAGGTTATGAACACAGTTCAAACAAGTGAAAGACAGAAAATTTCAGCAGATAGGTGATATATCAAATGGAAACTTTAGAACCATAAAATATAGTAACCAAAATTAAAAACTCATGATGGGCTCAACAGAAAAATGGAAGTGACAGAGGAAAGAATCAGTGACATGAAAGATAAAACACTGGAAATTACCCATCTGAACAACAGAGAAAAAGTAAGTTAAAGATGAGTGAGTGGAGCCTTAAGGACCTTTGGGATTATAGTATTCATATCAGCAAAGTCCTGGAAGAAGTAGAGCAAGAGCGCAGTACTAAAAAAACACCCAAAGAAACAATGGCTGAAATCTTCCCAAATTTGACAGAAGACATAAACATAAGAAGTCAATCAAATCCCAAACAAGATATATCCAACACATCAGAGTAAAAGTTCTAGAAAGTAAGAAAAATTTGAAAACACTGAGAAATAAATAATCTCTTATATATAAGGGGAAAAATTCAAATGACATTGGATTTCTCAGTAGAAACCAAGAAGCCAAAAAAGAAGTGGCATAGCATTTTTTTCAGGTGCTGAAGAAAAGAAGCATTAACCCAGAATATCCAGTGAAACTATCCTTCAGAAATGAATGAGAAATCAAGACATACTCAAATGAAGGAAAAATATGAGGGCTTGCTATGAGCAGACATCCCCTAAAAAATGTCTAAAGGAGGTTTTCTAAATAGAAAAATAATAAAAGAAGGAGCTCTGAAATATCTAGAAGAAAAAAAAATCAGCAAAATATATGGGTAAATACAATAGGCTTTCCTTCTCCTCTTAAATTTCCAAAATAATATTTGACAGTTGGAGGAAAAAAATAGAACACTTCTTATATGATTCAAAGTTTATATAGAGGAAATGCTTAAGATGCTTTGTTTTATACATTAAAGAAAGTAAAGGGATATAGAGGGNNNGGTGGTAAGACTTCACTACCTCATTTGAACTGGTAAAATGATACCAGTAGAATATATTATATAAATACAATGTAATGCCTATAACAACCACTAAAAAGTCTATACAAAGGCATACACTTGAAAAAATATAAATAAATGAAGATAGGATTCTAGAAAAATGTCCAAATAATCAACAGAAGATAGAAAAAATAAAGGTAGATTAATAAAAAGAATAGAGGTAAACACAAAACAAAACAAAAAACAATAAAATGGCAGGTCTAAGCCCTAGAAGATTAATAATTATATTAAATGTAAATAGTCTAAATGTGATAATTAAAAAGGAGATATTGGCATGATGTATTAAAGAGTATGACCCAGTTACATGCTTCTGTAAGAAACTTTGGACTTCTTTGGTGGCTCAGATGGTAAAGCGTCTGTCTGCAATGCAGGAGACCTGGGTTCAATCCCTTGGTTCAGGAAGATTCCCTGGAGAAGGAAATGGCAACCCACTCTGGTACTCTTGCCTAGAAAATCCCATGGACGGAGAAACCTGGTGTCGATGGGGTCGCAAAGAGTCGGACACGACGGAGCGACTTCACTCACTCACTCACTCATAAGAAACTTCAAATATAATAACATAGGAAAGTTAGAAGTAAAAGAGTATATATCTTGCAAATTAATTGAAGGAAAATAGAAGTAGCTATGTTTGTATCAGATGAAATATACTTAGGACAAAGAAAATTACCCGAGACAAAGAAGGACCTTATATAATGATAAAAACAAGTCTTGATCCACTAAGAAGACATAACCAATTCTTAATGTGTATGCACAGAACAACAGAACCGTAAAATATGTGAAGCAAAAATTAAGATAACTGGGAGGAGAAATAGACAAATCCACAATTATAGCTGGCTTTTAATATTCCTCTCTCAATAACTTATACAATAACTAGACAGAAAACCAGCAAGAATATAGAACTCAGTAATACTGTCAAATACTAATTAACATTAATGGAGCAACCAACCATCCGACAAGTACAGAATATCTATTCTTTTCAAGTGCCCACAGAACCACACCAAGATAGACCATATCCTGGCCCATAAAACAAACCTCAAAATTTTAAAAGAATTGAAATTGTGCATAGTGTATTCTCTGACCACAACTGAATTAAACTAGAACTCATTAACAGAAAGACAAAAGGAAGGTCTGCAAATACTGGAAACTTTACATAACCCATGAATCAAAGAGAAAAGCTCAAGAAGAAATTTTTAAAATATGATGAAAAAAAAAATAAAATACTAACCTAAATGAAAATACAGCATATCAAAATTTGGGTGGTCACAAAACAATGGGAGAGGAAAATTTATAACATTAAATGTACATGTTAGAAAAAGAAGAAACTTTCAAATTCATAGT
>SJYQ01004261.1:448210-461838 GCA_006410935.1 Redunca redunca
CCACCAAGTGGGAAAAAGGAACAAAGCTAACCCAAATCAAACAGAACGAAGGAAGTAATAAAGAACAGAAATCAATTAAATAAAAAAGAAAAAGAATAGTGAAAATAATGGAAGAAAAAAGCTACTTCTTTGAAAATGTCAATAAAATTGACAAATCTCTAGCAAGACTGACAAATTTAAACACAGCAAAGACACACAGTCCTAATATCCGGAATGAAACAGAGGATATCACTACAGATCCAATAGACATCAAGAGGATAATAAAAGAATACTTATGAACACTTCTGTGACTACTATGAACAAAATTTTGACTATATATATGAAATGGACAAATTCCTTTAGAAGCAGAAACTAGCACTACTCACCCAAAATGAAAAATAACTTGAATAGGCCTATTGCTTCCAAGGAAATTGACTTCTTAGTTTTAAAACTTCCCCCCAAAGAGATCTTCAGGCCCAGACAATTTCAGTGGAGGCTCCTACCAAGCATTTAAAGAATAGCTAACAGTCCTAACAATCTCTTCCAGAAAACAGAAGAAGGAAGGACACTTCTCATCTCCTTTATGAAGCTAGCTGATAACCAGAGAAAAACAGCATTAAAAAAATAGGCCAACATCCCTTGTGAATAGAAGCACAAATAACTTTAACAAATGATTAGGAAATAGAATTTAGCAATATATAGAAAGAACTATACACTACGACTAGGTGAAGTTTATGATACAAAGCTAACCCAGTATTCAAAAATAAATCAAAGTGACCTACCCATGCAATAGCATCAAATACACAACATATCTGTAATGAGAGTCCCAGAAGATGAGGAGAGAGAGAAAAGGGCATTATTTGAAGAAACAGTGGTTAAAAAAATCCCAAACATACCATATGTAACATCAATAGCAACAAAAACACAACATATTAATCTACAAATTTAGGAGCTCAACAAATCCCAAGTAGAATTTATCAATATATCAGTATAAATGCAAAGACATAGCATAATATATAAAATATGTAAAAATGTAAATACAAAGAAATCCACAACAAATCTCTTTTTTTTCAAGATTTTTTGAGAGCAGTAAGAGAAAAATGATTCATCACGTCCAGGGGAATCACAGTAAGATTAACAGGTGGATTCTTATCTGAAACAATGAAGACCAGAAGGTAGTAGAATGATATATTCAAAGTTCTGAAAGAAAAAAAAAAATCATCAGTCAAGAATTCTATATCCCACAAAACCATTCTTCCAAAATGAAAGTGAAATAAAGATATTCCTATATAAGCAAAGAATGAGAGCAGTATTATAAAATAAAGAAAAACCTTCAGGCTGAAAGAAAATGACTGCAGATGGAGAGCACCAGAAATGAGAAATATGTGATTTAACATATAAAGTCTATAAATATGTTCTCATTATACTTAATTTCTTAAAATAAATGACTGTAAAAAGAAATAATTATAACATGGAATTGTGGGGTTATGTCATCAGTTCAATTCAGTCGCCCAGTCATGTCTGACTCTTTGTGACCCCATGAATCACAGCACGCCAGGCCTCGCTGTCCATCACCAACTCCCGGAGTTCACTCAGACTCATGTCCATCAAGTCAGTGATACCATCCAGCCATCTCATCCTCTGCTGTCCCCTTCTCCTCCTGCCCCCAATCCTCCCAGCATCAGAGTCTTTTCCAATAAGTCAACTCTTTGCATCAGGTGACCAAAGTACTGGAGTTTCAGCTTTAGCATCAGTCTTTCCAAAGAAATCCCAGGGCTGATCACCTTCAGAATGGACTGGTTGGATCTCCTTGCAGTCCAAGGGACTCTCAAGAGTCTTCTCCAACACCACAGTTCAAAAGCATCAATTCTTCGGCACTCAGCTTTCTTCACAGTCCAACTCTCACATCCTTATATGACCACTGGAAAAACCATAGCCTTGACTAGATGGACCTTTGTTGGCAAAGTAATGTCTCTGCTTTTCAATATGCTATCTAGCTTGGTCATAACTTTTCTTCCAAGGAATAAGCGTCTTTTAATTTCATGGCTGCAGTCACCATCTGCAGTGACTTTGGAGTCCCCCAAAATATGCATGCAATATGTGTGACAATGATGCCACAAAAAAAGGGGCAGAGAATAGAGCCATATTGAAGCAAAGTTTCTATATTATACCTGAATTAGACTGGTATTAATCTGAAATAGACTATGATAAATTAAAATATTGCTGAGTTTTAAGAGTTCTTTGTATATTCTGAATAACAGTCCTTTATCAGGGTCATGTTTTGTAAATGTTTTACCCCAGTCTATGATTTATCTTTTCAGAGCAGAAGTTTTAAATTTTAATGAAGTTTAATTCATCAAATTTTTTTTTCATGGGTTGTGCTTTTTGTGTTGTATGTAAAAACCCATTTCCAAGCCGAAGACCACCTAGATTTTCTCTTGTGTTATCATTTAAAAGGTTTTATTGTTTTGTACTTTACATTTAGGCCTATGATTCATTTTTAACTAATTTTTATGAAAGGTGTAAGGCCTGTGTCTATATTCTTTTTTTCTCATTTAGATGCCTAGTTGTTCCAGAAACATATTTTTAAAAATTCATTTATTTTTTAATTGAAGGGTAATAGCTTTACAGAATTTTGCTGTTTTCTGTCAAACCTTAACATGAATTAGCCATAGGTATACATATATTGCCTCCCCTTTGAACCTCTCTTCCATCTCCCTCCCCAGCCCACCCCTCTAGGTTGATACAGAGCCCCTCTTTGAATTTCCTGAGACATACGGTAAATTCCCATTGGCTATCTATTTTACATATGGTAGTGTAAGTTTCCATATTACTCTCTCCCTACATCTCACCCTCTCCTCCCCTCTTCCCACGTTCAAAGTATATTTGTGTCTGTTTGTCCATTGTTGCCCTATAAATTCCAGAAACACATTTTAAAATTCTTATTCTTTTCTCTGTCAGAGATGAGTTAGATATATTTGTGTGAGCTCTTTTCTGAGCTCTCTACTCTGTTAAATTGATCTATTAGTCTATTTTTTCCCCAATACCACGCTGTCTACTTTTACTTAACTTATATGCAGAGTTGAACTTAGAAGCTGAACAGTTCCATGAAGATCTACAAGACTTTCTAGAACTAACACCCAAAAAAGATGTCCTTTTCATTATAGGGGACTGGAATGCACAAGTAGGAAGTCAAGAGATACTAGGAGTAACAGGAAAATTTGGCTTTGGAGTACAAAATGAAGCAGGGCAAAGGATAACAGAGTTTTTCCAAGAGAACGCACTGGTCAAACAAAACACCCTCTTCCAACAACACAAGAGACGACTCCACACATGGACATCACCAGATGGTCAATATTGAAATCAGATTGATTATATTCTTTGCAGCCAAAGATGGAGAAGCTCTATACAGTCAGCAAAATCAAGACTGGGAGCAGACTGTGGCTCAGATCATGAACTCCTTATTGCCAAATTCAGACTTAGATTGAAGAAAGTAGGGAAAACCACTAGACCACTCAGGTATGACCTAAATCAAATCCCTTATGATTATACAATGGAAGTAACAAATAGATTCAAGGGATTAGATCTGATAGATAGAGTACCTGAAGAACTATGGACAGAAGTTCATGACATTGTATAGGAAGTGGTTATCAAAATCATCCTTAATAAAAATAAATGCAAAAAGGCAAAGCAGTTGTCTGAGGAGGCTTTACAAATAGCTCAGAAAAGAAAAGATGTGAAAGGCAAAGGAGAAAAGGAAAGATTTACCCATTTGAATGCAGAGTTCCAAAGAATAACAAGGAGAGATAAGAAAGCCTTTCTCAGTGATCAGTGCGAAGAAATAGAGGAAAACAACAGAATAGGAAAGACTAGAAATCTCTTCAAGAAAATTAGAGATAACAAAGGAACATTTCACACAAAGATGGGCACAATAAAGAACAGAAATGGTATGGACATAACAGAAGCAGAAGATATTAAGAAGAGGTGGCAAGAATACACAGAACTATCCAACTATACAAAAAAACTTAATGACCTGGATTACCATCATGGTGTGATCATTCTCCTAGAGCTAGACATCCTGGAGCCGAAATCAAGTGGGCCTTAGGAAGCATCACTGCAAACAAAGCTAGTGGAGGTGATGGAATTCCAGTTGAGCTATTTCAAATCCTAAAAGATGATGGTGTGAAAGTGCTGCACTCAATATGCCAGCAAATTTGGAAAACTTAACAGTGGCCACAGGACTGGAAAAGGTCAGTTTTCATTCCAATCCCTAAGAAAGGCAATGCTAAAGAATGCTCAAACTACAGCACAATTGCACTCATCTCACATGCTAGCAATGTAATGCTCAAAATTCTCCAGGCCAGGCTTCAACAGTTTGTGAACCGTGGACTTCCATATGTTCATGCTGGATTTAGGAAAGGCAGAGGAACCAGAGATCAAATTGCCAACATCTGTTGAATCATTGAGAGAGCAAGAGAGTTCTAGAAAAGCATCTACTTCTGCTTTATTGACTACACCAAAGCCTTTGACTGAGTGGATCACAATAAACTGTGGAAAATTCTGAGAGATGGGAATACCAGACCACCTGACCTGCCTCTTGAGAAATCTGTATGCAGGTCAGGAAGCAACAGTTAGAACTGGACATGGAACCACAGACTGGTTCCAAATCAGGAAAGGAGTACATCAAGGCTGTATATTGTCACCCTGTTCATCTAACTTCTATGCAGAGTACATCATGAGAAATGCTGGGCTAGATGAAGCACAAGCTGGAATCAAGATTGCCAGGAGAAATGTTAATAACCTCAGATATGCAGATGACACCACCCTTATGGCAGAAAGTGAAGAACTAACGAGCCTCTTGATGAAAGTGAAAGAGGAGAGTGAACAAGTTGGCTTAAAGCTCAACATTCATAAAACTAAGATCATGGAATCCAGTCCCATCACTTCATGGCAAATAGATGGGGAAACAATGGAAACAATGACAGACTATATTTTGGGGTGGTTCCAAAATCACTGCAGATGGTGAGTGCAGCCATGAAGTTAAAAGATGCTTACTCCTTGGAAGAAACATTATGACCAACCTAGATAGCATATTGAAAAGCAGAGACATTACTTGGCCAACAAAGGTCCATCTAGTCAAGGCTATGGTTTTTCCAGTGGTCGTATATGGATGTGAGAGTTTGACTATAAAGAAAGCTGAGCACTGAAGAACTGATGCTTTTGAACTGTGATGTTGGACAAACTCTTGAGTGTCCCTTGGACTGCAAGGACATCTAACCAGTCCATCCTAAAGGAAATCAGTCCTGAATATTCATTGGAAGGACTGATGCTAAAGCTGAAACTCCAATACTTTGGTCACCTGATGGGAATAACTGACTCATTTGAAAAGACCCTGATCCTGGAAAAGACTGAAGGTGGGAGGAGAAGGGGATGCCAGGGGATGAGACAGTTGGATGGTATTACTGACTCAAGGGACATGAGTTTGAGTAGGCTCCGGGAGTTGGTGATTGACAGGGAGGCCTGGCGTGCTGCAGTTCATGGGGCCTCAAAGAGTCGGACATGACTGAGCTACTGAACTAAACTGAACTGTACTGATATGCAGAGTACATTATGCTAAATGCCTGGCTGGATGAAGCACAAGCTGGAATCAAGGTTGCTGAGAAAAATATCAACCACCTCAGATATGCAGATGATACCTCTCTAATGGCAGAAAGTGAAGAGGAACTAAAGAGCCTCTTGTTGAGAGTCAGAGAGGAAAGTGAAAAAGTGGGCTCGAAACTCAACTTTTAAAAAACTAAATTCATGGCATCTGGTCCTATCACTTCGTGGAAGATAGAAGGGGAAAAGGGGAAGCAGTGACAGATTTTATTTTTGGGGCTCCAAAATCACTGCAGATGGTGATTGTAGCCAAGAAATTAAAAGACACTTGCTCCTTAGAAGGAAAACTATGAAAAACCTAGACAGCATGTTAAAAAACAGAGACATCACTTTGCTGACAAAGGTCCATATAGTCAAAGCTATGGTTTTTCCAGTAGTCACATAGGTGGGAGAGTTGGACCATAAAGAAGGCTGAGCCATGAGGAATTGATGCTTTTGAATTGTGCTGGAAAAAGACTCTTGAGAGTCACTTGGATGGCAAGGAGATCAAGCCAGTCAATCCTAAAGGAAGTCAACCCTAAATATTTATTGGAAGGATTGTTGCTGAAGCTGAAGCTCCAATACTTTAACCACCTGGTGCAAAGAGTCAACTGACTGGAAAAGACCCTGTGCTGGAAAAGATTAAAGGCAAAAGGAGAAGGGGGTGGCAGAGGATGAGACAGTTAGATAGCATCACCAATTCGATGGACACGAATTTGAGTGAACTCTGGGAGATAGTGTAGGAGAGAGGAGCTTGGTGTGCTGCAATCTGTGGGGTCACGAAGAGTTGGACACGACTTAGTGACTGAACAACAACAACATTTCAGTTTTGGAAGGTACTGATGTAAGTTGTACTGCATTTTAAATGTCAAATTCTAGTTGTTCATTGCTTACATATATGAAAGCTGTTGACTTAGGTATGTTAGCCTTGTGTTCTTGAGGCTTTTCTATAATTACTTGTTAGCTCCAGTTCTTGTTGAGTCTTTGGGATTTTCTACATAGGCAATCATGTCATCTATAAACAATGAAAATTTTATTTCTTCTTTCTCAAACTGTATATATTTTTATTTCCTTTTATTGCTTTAGTTCATATTTATTGCTTTTAATTCCTAGCTAATGATATTGAATAGCAGTAGTGATAGGCAGAAGGTGAAGAGGAAATAAAAAGCATCTTGATCAAAGTGCAAGTGGAGAGTGAAAAAGTTGGCTTAAAGCTCAACATTCAGAAAACGAAGATCATAGCATCTGGTCCCATCACTTCATGGCAAATAGATGGGGAAACAGTGTCAGACTTTATTTTTGGGGGCTCCAAAATCACTGCAGATGGTGACTGCAGCCATGAAATTAAAAGACACTTACTCCTTGGAAGAAAAGTTATGACCAACCTAGATAGCATATTGAAAAGCAGAGACATTACTTTGCCAACAAAGGTCCATCTTAGTCAAGGCTATGGTTTTTCCAGTGGTCATGTATGGATGTGAGAGTTGGACTGTGAAGAAGGCTGAGTGCCGAAGAATTGATGCTTTTGAACTGTGGTGTTGGAGAAGACTCTTGAGAGTCCCTTGGACTGCAAGGAGATCCAACCAGTCCATTCTGAAGGAGATCAGCCCTGGGATTTCTTTGGAAGGAATGATGCTAAAGCTGAAACTCCAGTACTTTGGCCACCTCATGCGAAGAGCTGACTCATTGGAAAAGACTCTGATGCTGGGAGGGATTGGGGGCAGGAGGAGAAGGGGACGACAGAGGATGAGATGGCTGCATGGCATCACTGACTCGATGGACATGAGTCTGAGTGAACTCCGGGAGATGGTGATGGACAGGGAAGCCTGGCGTGCTGCGATTCATGGGTCGCAAAGAGTCGGACACAACTGAGCGACTGAACTGAACTGAACTGAAGGTTTATGTTGTTACTCTAGTTTTCTAGAGTGAAAACTTAGATGATTGACTTTAGGTATTTATTATTGGGTAATACGCATACAATGCTTTAAATATCTAAGCACGAATTTTGCTGTATTCCACAAATTATGGTGCTATATTTTCAGTTTAATTCATTCATATTAAACTTTTTCTTTTTTATATAAACAACCCAATGACTTATGAATTCTTCATGTTTTCACCTGATCAAATTGTCACTGTTAATAAATCTAACAATGTCGCTTAAAAGAAGTGAAAGATACAATAACTAAAGAAAAGTTGTCATAGTGTTCCTGTCCAATTAAGTAGAAAGAAATGAAATATCTTATCTAAATAAAATCAACTCAGTATCAGTTCAGTTCAGTCGCTTATTCATGTCCGACTCTTTGCCACCCCATGGACCGCAGCATACCAGGCCTCCCGGTCCAACACCAACTCTTGGAGCTTACTCAAATTTATGTCCATCGAGCTGGTGATGCCATCCAACCATCCGTGGTCCCTTCTGCTCCTGTCCTCAATCTTTCCTAGCATCAGGGTCTTTCCCAATGAATCAGTTTTTTGCATCAGGTGGCCAAAGTATTAGAGTTTCAGCATCAGTCCTTCCAATGAATATTCAGGACTCAGTGGGAAATTACTCCCATCTTCATGTATACCTGTGGTGGATTCATGTTGATGTATCGCAAAACCAATACAATATTGTAAAGTAATTAACCTCCAATTAAAATAAAGAAATTTATATTAAAAAACAAATCAGTTTCTGAACACCATTAAATTTAATGAAAATCATCCCGAAAATCCTTGAATTTTAAGGTCATAAAAGCAATAATTCGTGAATGTTAGAGAAATGCAACATGAACCAGATTTTTCATAATTAATGGGGATTTGCATGAGGAGCAGTTTTTCTCTTGAGATTTCTTTTCTGATCCATATGTTATTTAAAATTGTGTTGTTTCGTATCCAAATACTTTGGAATTTTCCAGCTATCTTTCTGGTATTTATTTTGCTTTGGGAGCATACTTTGTATGACTTGTGTTATTTTAAATTTGTTGAGATAGGTTTTATGGATCAGAATGTTATCTATCTTGATGAGTATTCACGTGAGTTTGAGAAGAATATGTGTTCTGGTGTTGTTTGATGAAATATTCTATAAATATTAATTAAAGATAGTTGATTGATGGTTCTATTCACTTCAGCTATTTTTAACTGATTTTTATCCCTGCAAGATCTGTCAATTGCTGTTAGAGGTAGGTTGAAGTCTCCAACTATAATAGTGTCTTTGTCTATTTCTTTTTGCACTTATATCAGTTTCTGCCTTATGTATTTTGATACTCTGTTGTTAGGGCATGCACATTAAATATTGTTGTGTCTTCATTGAGAATTAACCTCTTTATCATTAAGTAATGTCACCTTCTTTATCCCTGATAATTTTCCTTGTTCTGAAGTCTTCTTGCCTGAAATTAATGTAGCTTTTTTGACTTTCAGTTTTCATTAACACGGCATATCTTTCTCTATCACTTTACATTTCCCTTGGCTTCTTTCAAGATTTTCACTTTGCCTTTTTTTTTTCTTTCAGTTTGAATATGATATGCCTCTGTGTGTGTGTGTGTGTGTGTGTTATATTTGGTGTTTACCCTATATGGTATCCTCTGAGCTTCCTGGATCTGTGGTTTGATGCCTGTCATTAATCTTGGAAAATTCTCTGTTATTACTTCAAATATTTCTTCTGTTCCTTTCTCTCTTTCTTCTCCTTAGATTTACATTACCTATATATTTCACCTATTGCTATTGTCCCACAGTTCTTGGTATTCTGTTAAATCTATTTCATTCTTTTTCTTCTTTACATTTCAGTCTTGGGAGTTTATATTAGCCTCTCTTAAAGTTCACCAATTCTTTTCTCAGGTATGTCTTATCTATTGCTGAGACAATTAAAAGCATTTAAAAATGTCAATTACAGTGGTTTTTTTTTTATTTTTGGCATTACTTTTTGATTCTTAGAATTTCTGTTTACCTTCTAATATTAACCATCTGTTCTTACATAATATACACTTTTCCCATAAGAGTCTTTAGCATGTTAATCTCAGTTACTTAAAATTCCTGGTCTGATGATTCAAAAATCTCTGTCATACCTGATTCTAATTTTGATGCTTGCTTTATTCTCTTTGGACTGTTTTTCCCCTTGTCTTTTATTTTTATTTCATGCTTTCTGAGAGAACAAGTTATTTATTTTTAAAATAATTTTAAAAGTTTATTTATTTCTGGCTGTGCTGGGTTTTTGTTGCTGTGTAGACTTTTCTCTAGTTACAAAGAGCGGGGGCTACTCTCTAGTCGCAGGGCGCAGGCTTCTCATTGCAGTGGTTTCCCTTGTTGTGGAGCGCGAGCCCTGGGGCATGCAGGCATGCAGTCACATGTGGCATGTGACTCAATGCTTGTGGCTCACCAGCTCTGCAGCACAGGCTCAACAGGTGTGGCACGTGGGCTTAGTTGCTCTGTGACATATGGTATCTCCCTGGGTCAGGGATCAAATCCACGTCTCCTGCATTGGCAGGTGGATTCTTCACCACTGAGCCACCACAGAAACCCCTTTCTCTCGCCTTTTATCATGACTTAATTTTTTGCTGAAAGCTGGTCATACCCATACAGGTGGGTAACAGGAACTGAGGTAAATAAACTTTCAGTGTGGGAGTTTCTTTTACCAAGTTGGACTGTGTTTAATATTTGCTGTAATTGCGGGAGTTGAGCCTTCAGCTTCTCTAGTGCCCTTGTTTTTGTCTCCGCCGTTGTCTTCGTGTTTTCAATAGGGTTTGAAGCTTGCAGTGTTTCTTCTGTAATCCTCTATTGTTATACAGGAACTCTATCGTGGTGATGATGTGCAGGGGAAAGAGAAGCATAACCCTATGATGAGGTCACAGTGTCTCTGGGGCCTGTGTCCCAGGGCTGTGACCTTCACAAGTGCTTCTCCATACCCTCCCCACTCTTATGTAAGACAAAACGTGTAGAATGGCTGAAGGTGGGTGTTTTCCTTCCTCCAGGTAACCGCTGTTGTTTCTTGTCCAGTCGCTCAGTCGTGTCTGACTCTTTTCGACCCCATGGACTGCAGCACACCAGGCTTCCCTGTCCTTCACTATCTCCCAGAGTTTGCTCAAACTCATGTCCATGGAGTTGACAATCCCATCCAACCATCTTATCCTTTTCAACCCCTTCTCCTCCTGCCCTCAATTTTTCCCAGGAACAAGGTCTTTCCCAATGAGTTGGCTCTTCATATTAGATGGTTACAAGGCAGCTGAAGCTCTATTAAGGTAGTTTCCCTTGAGGGCAGGTGAAAAAAAAAAATCTAGGCATATTTCAAAATAGTTACTTCCCTTTCCACCTGCTAGAAGCAGATGGAATTTTTTTTAATGATCTTCAGAATGAAAACCTGGTGGGGCTCCTGGATTGAAAACACAAATGTATGGGGGCTCCATAAGACTGGCCTCCCAGGAGTTTTAACTCTCAGACTAGACCCCACTAAGCTTTACTTTGCCAGCAAATGTCCATTTAGTCAAGGCTATGGTTTTTCCAGTAGTCATGTATGGATGTGTGGACTGTGAAGAAAGCTGAGCACTGAAGAATTGATGCTTTTGAACTGTGGTGTTGGAGAAGACTCTTGAGTGTCCCTTGGACTGCAAGGAGATCCAACCAGTCCATTCCAAAGGAGATCAATCCTGGGATTTCTTTGGAGGGAATGATGCTAAAGCTGAAACTCCAGTACTTTGGCCACCTCATGTGAAGAGTTGACTCAGTGGAAAAGACTCTGATGCTGGGAGTGATTGGGGGCAGGAAGGGGACGACAGAGGATGAGATGGCTGGATGGCATCACTGACTGGATGGACATGAGTCTGGGTGAACTCCGGGGGTTGGTGATGGACAGCGAGGCCTGGCGTGCTGCGGTTCACAGGGTTGCAAAGAGCAGGACATGACTGAGTGACTGAACTGAACTGAACTGAAGCTTCAAGCAGTGTATCAACCACAGAATTGTTTTCCCCCTACTTTTCCTTGGCTCCCACAATTTCCACTTCCAGTAAGCTGTGATTCTCTTTATTCCCTTGTCTCTCCAGATTTGAAGGGGATCATTTTGCTTGTGATCATAATTCTTTGACTGATCTAAGAAGAGTTGTTGATTTCAGTTTTGTTAGCTTTTTCTTGTTGTGAAATGATTGCAACCTCCAAGCTCTTAATGTGTTGGAGTGGAAAACAGAAGTCCCTGAGTTGTTTTTTAACATTATGCTTAAATGATTAAAAAGTATATAGTATACAATGTTTAAATGTATATAGTCCATGAAAATCAAAAGGAAAAAAATTTAAATAGATAAAAATAGTTCTGGTTCATTCATTTAGTCAACAAGTATTTACTGAGTGTCTCCTAGGTTCCAGACAATTCTAGGTACTGGTGTGAGTGCTCAGTTGTCCATGGGATTTTTCAGGCAAGAATATTGGAGTGGGTTGCCATTTCTTCCTCCAGGGGATCTTCCCAATCCAGGGATCAAACCCATGTCTCCTGTGTTGTAGACAGTCTTTACTGCTGAGCCAGCAGGTGAGACAACGGTAAATTAAAAATCACATTTATCCTCAAGGAACTAACATTTAAATGGGAGAGGTGCATGATGAACCAAAGCATATTTATTTAAATTATGATTCCAGATGTTGCTAAGTGCCCTAAAGCAGTATAAGAGGAAACAGAGAGAGAGAGAAGGTGGGTGGGTGCTAAGTCGCTTCAGTCATGTCTGACTCTGTGCAACCCTATGGACCATAGCCCGCCAGGCTCCTCTGTCCATGGGATTCTCCAGACAAGGATACTGGAGTGTGTTGCCATGCCCTCTTCCAGGGGATCTTCCCAATCCGGGATCGAACCTGCATCTCTTCTTTCTCCTACATTTGCAGGCAGGTGGGCTTTCCTGTGGCTCAGCTGGTAAAGAATCTTCGGGCAATGCCAGAGACCTGGATTTGATCCCTGGGTTGGGAAGAGCCGCTGGAGAAGGGGAAGGCTACCCCCTCCAGTGTTCTGGCCTGGAGAATTCCATGGACTGTGTAGTCCATGGGGTTGCAAACAGTCAGACACAACTGATCGACTTTCAGTTTCACTTTCCTTTACCACTGGGGCCACCTGGGAAGCCCATAAGGGCTGGCGGTCAGGAGCCTGTGATGAGGAGCAAAGATGAGAGTATCTTGATGTCTTCCTCTTGCGTTGTTTCAGACAGTCATGAACTGGCGTGGTAACTGAGCCTGGCAGTTTGGTGGCTCTGCGGCCTGCTTTCTGATATGTGACTACAAGGGGAAGGGTGTTGCAAGCATAGTCACCAGAGAGGGGATAGCATAGAGTCAAGGGAAAAATGTGAGCTATAGCTCCCGCAGAGTTAGGAGACAGAAAAGCAAACTTAGTTACAGACATGCGGAGTTAAGAGAAGTTAATCTACCTCACTGTCGGCAGATTCAGTTTGGGGGTTTCCCAGCTGGAGCTAGTGGTAAAGAACCTTTCTGCCAAGGCAAGAGACGTAGGAGATGTGAGTTTGATCCCTGGGTTGGGAAGATGCCCTGGAGGAGGAAATGGCAACCCACTCCAGCATTCTTGCCTGGAGAATCCCATGGACAGAGGAGCCTGGAGGGCTACAGTCCACAGTGTAGCAAAGAGTGGGACATGGCTGAAGGGACTTAGCACTCAAAGTGAAAAAACTAGGGAACTTCAGACCTGCTCACTATTCTCTTCATCCTCATTCTCAGGAAAGGGAAAGAGAAAAAACTCATTCCTTTTTTTTTCTCTTCACTGCAATCTTTGGAAACCTGAGCCAATTGGAAAAATACAAAAGAATAAAAAAAAAAATTAACTCAGGGAACTCAAACTGGGGCTTTGTAACAATCTAGAGTGTGGAAAAAGGTGGGAGATGGGAGGGAGGTTCAAGACGGAGGGGACATATGTACACCTATGGCTGATTCATGCTGATGTATAGCAGAAACCAAACCAAAATTGTAAAGCAACCATCTTTCAATTAAAAATAAATAAATTTAAAAACAAGAAGAAAAATTTTAAATACTTCTAATCTCTTCCTCCAGAAGGCCTATCTTGG
>SJYQ01004261.1:461872-472141 GCA_006410935.1 Redunca redunca
CCTCCAGAAGGCCTATCTTGGTTTTTTTTATATGTGTTTTAATATTTTATTTGCTACTTTATTATATATTAAAATATTTTCTCCAAAATAAATTCTATTGTAAAACAGAATTTTAATAAATACATAATTTTGATTATGGAATGCATCGGAATTACTTCTCCCATTCTTTATTGTTAGACTTTTAAATTATTTTCCATTTTTTACTGTTTGAGAAACACCTACTGTATATGTTTATTCTGTTAGTTAAGCACACACTTTCTTATTTCTTTACCATAATTTCCTAGATTCAGGTAAAGGGTTTGCATGTTCTAAAGGATTTTAATACGCACTTATGAATCATTCTCCAAATTACCCTCCCTCCAGCAGTTTATGAATACCCTTTCCACAGCACTCTTATTAAACATTATCTATCTACTCACCACGGAGCATTATCTTTGCATTTAATCTTTGCCAGGTTTCCAGGCAAACAGTGTTATCTCATTGTTTTAACTGGCTATTCTTTGATGATAAGTGAGGTTGAACATTTCCTTGACTGCATCGAGTGGCTCTTCCCAAGTCATTGCTGTGGCCACAGGTTCACCTGTGCTGGCGTGAAGGCTGTACCAGTCAGGGTGTGGGGCGTTTCTGTCGCAAGTGACAAACCACCCGGATCACATACCTGAAAAGTCCAGGGGAAGAAGAGTCATATTCAGGTGTAATTGGAGTCAAGGCCCAAATGATGTTTTCTGGGCTTCGCGTCTCACTGCCATCCTTGATTCCGCTTTGTCCTGGGTTGTGTGTTTGATCTCAAGCTCCTGCTGGTACCCTCGTGGTGGCAGCCACTCCGGAGCTCCCTCCTCTCGGCGTCGGAGGCAGCGGACGCGTACACCCTGCCCTGCCCGGAGGTCTCGCCAGAAGCCCACTGGTTCTGTGATCCGAGCCAGGCCTCAGGAGCGTAGGGCTCTTGTTGGCCTGGCTTTGAGTCACACATTCTATCCCTGGGACTAGGGCTGGGGTCAGCCTCTTTTGGAGTGAACTGAGGAGAAGGAAAGCAGGGAGCTTCAGCTGAACACCGAGACGCCATTATCACGCTGGTGCAAAAATGGGAAACTCCCACTGCTGCGGCTAAGTCGCGTCAGTCGTGTCCGACTCTGTGCGACCCCATAGCTGGCAGCCCAGCAGGCTCCCCCATCCCTGGGATTCTCCAGGCAAGAACACTGGAGTGGGCTGCCATTTCCTTCTCCAATGCAGGAAAGTGAAAAGTGAAAGGGAAGTCGCTCAGTCATGTCCGACTCTTAGCGACCCCATGGACTGGAGTGCGGTGCCATTGCCTTCTCCAAAACTTCCACCACTAAAGAAATAAATGAATAACCCTTCTTTCTCTCTACCCTCTTTGGTTCACTGAATTCATCAAGGACTCTTTTTCTAGTACCCATGGTCCATGGCTGGGCAGAGCAGAGAGTGGCTAGCCAGCCTCGTTTCCATGTAACGCCACGTGGTACATATTTGTTGATTATATACAATAGACAGAAGAAAGAGCAATGGTGCTCGAGAGGGAAGGGAAGCCATCAAGATGTTTTAGATGTGGTCTTACCCTTGAGTGAGTTTTCACTGAAAGAGACAGAAACAACCAACCATAATTGAAAGCAAAACTGAAGCAAGGGCTAAATGCAGGTGAAATGACCCGAGGAGAGCAGGTAAACTGGAGTGGAGGAGTGCACGCTAGGCAGGCTCTGCAGACCCCGCACTTGAGCTGAGCCCTCCAGACTGGGCTGATTTTCCACAGGTAGAGAGAATGATGGGGATGCCCCAGAGCCCACAGCATACACTATATGATTTCCAACCCCTTTCTTGCAGAGCTCTGTGCAAATGACGACTTGTAAATTACAGGGAATTAATTGCATCATTTATATTCCCTACAGATCCAAGGCAGATCTGGTCTCAGCCTCTTTAAAGCAAACAGGAGCAGCCACATCTCTCCCTTACGGCAGATGCTGCTTCCTTCAATTATTTAAGCTCATTTGGACCCAATGATCAGGTCCAGCTGCCCAGACAGGTACTCAGGCCCATGCCTCAGGTCACCAGGGGTGACGGGAAGGCAGGTCAGGCAGCACCAGGCTGGCCCCAGCTGTGTTCAGTCTGATTCTTATTGGGAAAGACTTGTTAGTAAACAACCTTCCTAAGAGTTACCATTTTTAATTTTATTGGCAGGAGAAGGCCCTGTGGAAGAAAAATGAACCTTGAGAAATTATTCACTGACACAAGGTGTAGTCATGCTCACAGCCAAGCCAGGCTGCCTGAGCAAGGGCTGCTCTACCCGTTCCCTCTCCCAAATTCCCATCAATAACCCGCTAACAATAACAAATTGCTACATGACACCCTCACTGTGCTGTTGGGACTAAGCACCTGATGAGGTGTTTGCAATAAATTCTGCTCTTCTCCTTTCCTTTACTGTTCATAATTCAGAGTCCACAAATATTTATGGAGTGTCCACCTTGTGCCAGGTATACAGTGAACGAGACTGGGAGCGGCCCTATGTGACACTCATATTCTGTGGAGGGACACAGACACAAACAAAGGAAAACAAATTCAGCATTTCAGACAATGGGAAGTGCTGTGAAGGAAACAAAACGGGCTCGTGGGACAGAAGGTGACCGGGGCAGGAGATTATATCCTATTGAGCAGTCAAGGATGGCCTCTCTGGGGAGGTGACTTTTGAGTCATAACTTGAATGATGAACAGGAAACAGCTATATGAAAAAATCAGGGAAAGAACATGCCAGAAAGAAGAGACAAGCCACGATTTTGGAGGATGAAAGGAGGCTAGTGGGGTTAAGTTGTCATGAGCTGGGGGAAGGATGAAAGCACCTAAAAACATGTGTCTCCCTCTCTGCTCTGCCCTTCTCTCTAACCCCCTCCTTCTCCTTGATCCCCTCCCTGTCAGCTCCGTTTCTGTCAGCTCCTCGATCTATACCTTCCAAACTCATAGACTTCTGGGAGTCCAGGATATTGTGTTTTTTTGAAAGTTTGGCTCTTGGCAAAGAGCCAGTTCTATTTCCATCTTGTGTGGAAAATATAGAATTACCGTGAATTATATTGAAAAATTAGATTCATTCACTGCTGTGATAATTTATCTCCCAATCTGTCTCAGAGAGTTAGCAGCTGGTGAGAAAATAAAATGTAATTTAGGCAAAAAAAAAAAAATCACTTTTAATCTATGTCTGGCAGGGAGAGAGCCTATTAAGTGAGTTTACTCTTTGCCAATCAGGTGGTTTTCTTTAGTGCACCCCCAAATGAAATGTTGTGATGGAGATTAATGGGCAGCTTGCACTCCTTGGACGGGCCCTGCTAAACTGTGGGTGAGAAGTCAGACCCCACTTAAAATTCAAAGCTTCCTAACCCCGGGCTCCTCCCAGGGCTCCTCTCCCTCAGAGGCCCTTGGACATATTCCTGCTAAAAGAAGGATAGGCTTTACTGCCCTGGGGTTTTCCATGACAGTTTCTGCCTTGAGAAAGGAGGAGAAACAGCCCCCAATTTTAAGCCTTATCGATTTAAGGTGTTTGAAATATTCCTCCCCGACTGGTAATGATGGCCATTTTTCTTCTCCGGAGCGCCTGATTATGTGCCCTGGAATTGTCCTGACATCATTGCATGAGTCAGAACTGAGCTAATCGCACTCTGCCCAGAGTCAAGTCCAAAGCTCCCTGCCTCTGTGAGTCAGCCCCTCACATCAGCAGACCGGGGTGAGGCCACTCAGCCACAGCAGGCTTTAGGCTACACCTGTTTCAATGCTGACCAATGCCCTCCCTCCGGCCTTCGGCAGTGTCCCAGGTCCCTTCTTGCAAAGGGACCTGGCCTCCCTGAGCAGAGGAGGACAGAGTTAGTGCAGCCTGTCTGCTTCCTGGGGGATGAACTCTGGGATGGCAAGTCTGGAGGTACGGGGTCACAGACACTTGCTGCTTTCCATTCTCCCTAGCTTGGAATCCTGCACCTTTGGGGAAACTGAGGCACAGGGGAGTGAGAATGTTCTAGATTGCAATCAGGAAACTAGGGATGAAGTGGGAGTTCTGCCAGTTGCTTATCATATGAGCCTGGGATCAAATTTCTTCCTTTTTCTTGGCTGGAACTGCCTCACCTATAAAGTGAGGAGCCTAGGTAAGATGATTGTTTCCCCAGCTCAGAGTTCATTAATCTATGTACTTGGGATTCAGCTTTCATCCATGCATGCCCAGCTCTGCTCTGTGCATGCTGGGCAGAGTAGAGACCTTGCATCTGTACTCAGCCCTCCCTGGAGTCCTTGTTCAGAAAACGGTGTGTCAGGTTTCTCCAAGGAATGGATGGGGGCTTCCATTTAGGGAGGGTACTGAATAGGGGGGTGCATCAACTTCTCACTGATGGCCTACACAGCAGGCACATCCAAAGGGATGCCTTGCTGTGTGATGAGAGTTGATTTCCTCAAAGTGACCAGGAGACTCTCTGCAGCAGCTGATGGAACCCTCCTCGCTGGGAACAGTGGTAGGGAGCCCGGGTGTGAAGGCCCCTCCAAGAAGTCACCTGGTCCACTAGGTGTCAGTCCAGGCAGAACTGTGCCTCATCCAGTTCCCCAAAGATCTCGCTGACTTCTTGAACATGACCTCTGAGGTCAGGCAAAGAGGGAGAGGATTTGATTTAGATTCAGTTTGAACTTGCAGGAAAGCCAGAGCTCTCGTTAGAGATTCCACCTACCCCCACCTCCCTCCTTCCACCCCTGGTCAGGTTAAAATTACCAGTGGAATATAAACAGAGGGAGAGCATGCACTGGCCCTGTAAAGCAGGCAACAAGATGGGAATGTAAGGGGATATTTGAGAGAGAGAAGGCAGACTGGCCCAGATGGAAGAAGAGCTGCCTCTTCCTGTAAAACAATGGCTTACAATCCACTCATGCGTTTAAAAAGTGCCAAACATCACTCTAGGTATTGGGGACATGGAAGAGAGAACCTGAAAGGCACACTCCTTGTTCTCAAGGGAAACTGAAACCTAATAAACATAGATAGAAATGAGATATTTCAGAATAAGAACCGCTGTGAGACTCCATGGAGGGTGTCCACGTGTGGGTGGGGGCAGCAAGTTATCTCCATAGGGGTCAGGAAAGCCTTTCAGGGGAGGCAAGCTCAGAGCTAAGACCTGAATGATAAGAAGGAGCCAGTTGTGGGAGGGCTCACAAGGAGATTCCCACCGGGTTCTGGAATGGATGCAGCCTGGCATGCTGGAAGAACAGGAAGGAGGGCAGAGTGGCTGGGGTATGCACAGAGAGTGCTGGAATAGTGTGAAAGGAGGCCAGGAAGGCAAAAAGGGCAAATCATGAAGGCCCTGCAGACTATGGGAAGGAGTCTGGATTTTACATGATGAGTGGTGGGGACATATTGAAGGGTTCATGTAAAATAACATGAGCTGGTTTATGTTTTCATTGTTTAGTCACTAAGTCATGTCCGATTCTTTGTGATCCCATAGACTGAAGCACGCCAGGCTTCCCTGTCCTTCACTATCTCCCAGAGTTTACTCAAACTTTATGTCCATTGAACAGTGATGCTATCTAAACATCTCATCCTCTGTCACCTTCTTCTCCCCCTGCCCTCAATCTTTCCCAGCATCACAGTTTTTTTCCAATGAGATGGCCCTTCACTGACTTGGCTCTTTTTTCAGGTGACCAAAGTATTGGAGCTTCAGCAACAGTCCTTCCAATAAATATTTAGGGTTGATTTCCTTCAGGATTGACTGGTTTTGATCTCTCAGTCCAAGGGACTCTCAAGAGTCTTATCCAGCACCACAGTTCAAAAGCATCAGTTCTTCAGCGCTCAGCCTTCTTTATGGACCAAGTTGGTATATACTTTTTATGAAATACCCAGTCTCTGAAGAATGGGCTTCAGCGCCCTCCTAAGCTAAGAAAGAGATCCTAGCAGAGCTCCACTCTAGCTCCTTCCCCTCATCTCAAACAGAAGCCCTGGTGGTGAACATGGACTATGGGCATTTCAGGGGCATGTATGATTTCAACCAGGGCTTGGAGAAGCATGCCAGGGACACATGTTTCATCAGTGACATCAGATTGGGCCAGGGAAACTAGAGCCAGTGTCCCACTGCTTCAGGGCCCCCCACCAGAAACAGCCAGGTTACCTCTTCGTGTTTAGGCCCAACGTCCTGAAGCTCCTGACTCCCTCTCTCCATCTTCCCCTCAAAGTGCTTGATCTCTGATCATATGGCATATTTATAACAAATCTGATCATTCTTCTCCCTTTTGCTGAACCTGACAGATAAGAATAGGGGCCTATCCTGACCATCTCAGCCAGAACTAATTTCAACTTTCAATACTGAGTGAACCAACCTTGGCCCTGGGAGGATGAAGGGACAGAAAATCACAAGACACTGGAAAAAAAGTTAAAGTTCAAAAGAAGAGGTCCATCTTTGACATTGGAGAATATGTCTTCCTAAATAGGAAAATTATGGGAAGGAGCAGGAGATAATTTTAGACAACTTTTAATATTCCTCTCGATGAGATTCAAAATGTCATTGCATCTATGAATCTAAATCAGAAAGGCAGCCCTGAAAATATGAAGGGAGGACAAATTAGGACAAATTAGACTGGAAGAGTACAGGGTGAGGATGAGAAGACTTGGTTAAATATTGGCTCCACACTTGCTGGTCCTGTGGTCCTGGGCAAATTCTAGAGCTCATCAATTTCTTATAAAAGGGGAATTTAAAAGAGTGCTTCTTCCAAGAAGGTTGCACGGCTTAAACAAGATACAAGTATATGATCAATACTTAGCATGATGCCAGGCACTCAAGAAATACCCAACATACATTGTTCTTCTTGAGAAAGTGCATGAAAATGGAATGTGACTGCCTAATTAAAAGATTGTGATGAAAGCAACGAAGAGCAGGTTAGATTCTTCAGGAAATGCGAGAGACAGCGGAAATCAAGTTTGGGAAAGTCTCCTTGATTTCAAAAGAAAAGTGAAAATAACAAGGCTTTAAAAAATAGAGAGGCATATATTACCGGGGCAATAAATTCAAGGCAGGAAGTGAAGTAGGTGAAATTAGAGCAAATGTGATTGGACTAATTATTTTTTAGAACATAGGAAGTCATTTTCTAGTTTTTCTGCAAATCAGAAGGACAGACTGAGCAACGGGAAAGGAAAACAGACCACCAACAAGTAGAAACAACTTCATGAGAATTTCGAATCACAGGGATAAGGAAAAAGACTGACAGATGTAAGAGAAAACAAAAGTGCATTACAAAGGAAGAACATCAGGTTACCTTTGGATCTTTCCATAAAACCAACACCAGAGGAGAGGGAGCAGTAGAACAGGAAAAGCAAAGGCACGTTCTGATTGTCATTCTCCACCATTTATCATGCCTTTGAGGGCAGCAGAAAGGCTTTCTCTTACACAAAAGGGCTCAGAAGCACACTTCCCATGGGGCCATGAGGGTGATGAAAAAAAATATCACTTGAAGATACGGCCTACTGCTTAAGAAATGACTTAAGTTCAGATTTAGAGAACCAAGATGAAGCTAAAGCCAAATGATTATTTTTAATGAAGTTTTACAATGTGCAAAAATAAAAAAACACCTTAAAGTAAGTTAATACAAACCCAGATCCAATACCCTGCATTTCTTTTTAAAAAACATTTTTACTGAAGTATGAGTGACATATAATATTAAATTAGTTTCAAGTGTACAAAATAATGGTTTGATATTTGTATACATTAGGAAATAACCGCAATGAGTCTAGTTAACATCTGTCACCAGACATAATCACAAAATTTTTTTCTTAGGATGAGAATTTTTAAGACCTGTTTTCTTAGCAGCTTCAAATATACATATGGTATTATTAACTAGAGTCCTTATGCTGTACATAACCTTCCCATGACTAATTTATTTTATAACTGAAACTCTGTACCTTTTGATCCCCTTCACCTGCTTCTCCTGCTCCCACTCAACCCCACTTCCACAACTACCAATCATTTCTCCATATTTATGAGCTTGTGTGTGTATTTTTTTTCCCTTAGATTCCACATATAAGTGAGATCCTGAGTCTTTCTCTGTCTGACTTCTTTGACATAGCATAATGCCTTTGAGGTCTATTGTCACAAATGACAATATTTCATTCTTATTTATGGCTAAATTTAATATATATACATATATATATATATTACACACATATTCTTTATCCATTCATCCACTAATGGACATTTAGGTTGCTTTCAAGTCTTGGCTATTGTAAATAATGCTGCATGGGGGTGCATATATCTTTTCAACTTAGCATTTTTGTTTTCTCTGGATAAATACTCAGAAGCAGGATTGCTGGATCATATGGTAGTTCTGACTTTAGATTTTTTAAAAATGTATTCTTTAAACTTTATTTATTCTCTTCTCTTTCATTATTCACTATTTATTTCTGGCTGCACTGGGTCTTCATCACTTCCCCCAGGCTTGCTCTAGGTGCAGCAAGTGGGGGTTACTCTCTGGCTGCAGTGGATAGGTTTCTTGTTGTGGGGGCTTCCTTTGTTGCAGAGCAAGGACTCTAGGCATGCCGGTCTCAGTAGCTGTGGCTGTGGGCTCTGGAACTTGGGCTCAGTAATTGTGGTGCATGGATTTTGTTGCTCTGTGGCAAATGTAATCGTCCCTAAGCAAGCTTCGAACCCATGTCCCCTGAATTGGCAGGTGGATTCTTAACCACTGGACCACCAGGGAAGTCTCTAATTTTAATTTTTTGAGGAATTCCATACTGTTTTCATAGTGGTTCCACAAATTTACATCCCCACCAATAGAGCACAGATGTTCCCCTTTCTTCACATCCTGGCCAACACCTGTCATTTTTTGTCTTATTGATAATAATCATTCTAACATGCTCTATATTTTCTAGAACTGGACATGGAACAACAGACTGGTTCCAAATAGGAAAAAGAGTACATCAAGGCTGTATATTGTCACCCTGCTTATTTAACTTCTATGCAGATTACATCATGAGAAACGCTGGGCTGGAAGAAGCACAAGCTGGAATCAAGATTGCCAGGAGAAATATCAATAACCTCAGATATGCAGGTGACACCACCCTTATGGCAGAAAGGGAAGAGGAACTAAAAAGCCTCTTCATGAAAGTGAAAGAGGAGAGTGAAAAAGTTGGCTTAAAGCTCAACATTCAGAAAACGATCATGGCATCTGGTCCCATCACTTCATGGGAAATAGATGGGGAAACAGTGGAAACAGTGTCAGACTTGATTTTTTTGGGCTCCAAAATCACTGCAGATGGTGACTGCAGCCATGAAATTAAAAGATGCTTACTCCTTGGAAGGAAAGTTATGACCAACCTAGATAGCATGTTGAAAAGCAGAGACATTACTATGTCAACAAAGGTCTGTCTAGTCAAGGCTATGGTTTCTCCATTGGTCATGTATGAATGTGAGAGTTGGACTGTGAAGAAAGCTGAGCGCTGAAGAATTGATGCTTTTGAACTGTGGTGTTGGAGAAGACTCTTGAGAGTCCCTTGGACTGCAAGGAGATCCAACCGGTCCATTCTGAAGGAGATCAGCCCTGGGTGTTCTTTGGAAGGAATGATGCTAAAGCTGAAACACCAGTATGTTGGCCACCTCCTGCGAAGAGTTGACTCATTGGAAAAGAATGTGATGCTGGGAGGGATTGGGGGCAGGAGGAGAAGGGGATGACCGAGGATGAGATGGCTGGATGGCATCACGGACTCGATGGACCTGAGTCTGAGTGAACTCTGGGAGATGGTGATGAACAGGGAGGCCTAGCATGCTGTGATTCATGGGGTCGCAAAGAGTCGGTCACGACTGAGTGACTGAACTGAATTGAACTGATTTTTTCTTTAATTGAGAAATGGGGATGATGGTAGTGAATTTAAAATTTATTAGATTTCTCCTCTTTCACAAAGAAGTATTGATAATAGTTTCTTTTTCTGACATGGAGAGTCATTTTTTACATTTAAAAATAATATTTTAGAAAAAATAACAGGATATAAAGTTCAATTTCATCAGACAAGAAGAACAGACAAAATTCATTTCTAGGCAGCAACAACAACAAAAGAAGACCAAAGGAGATAACAAGTAAGCATAAAAACAAAAACTTGAAATAACAGAAATAAAGCGGCCTAGTGTTCATTGTTAAAACAGATGTGAATGAGCTAAGCTCCCTTGTTAACATTAAAAGACTCTAATTAAATGATGACTTGAAATCCGTCAAGTTTATATCACAAGGAAGTTAAAACTCTACTCTACAACATGAAAGAAAGTGAAT
>SJYQ01004261.1:472213-492651 GCA_006410935.1 Redunca redunca
ATAAATCAAATTTAAAGAAGGATGAGCAAAACTGGACCTGATGTTTCTCTCTCTGTCTCTGTCTCTCTCTCTCTCTCACACACAACATTAATGTCCTGATTATATAGAGATTAATATTGATTAGGGAAAAAAAACCTAACTGGAAAAACTGGGCAAATTGCACAAATTGATGAATTACAACAAAGAAACCCAAGTAACCAATCAACATATAAAAAATGTTCAAATCATAAGTTAAAAAAAGATTAAAATTCAATAAACATGACTGTCAAATTGAAATAGATTAAAATATGCACAATCACTGGGTGCTGGAAAGGGCACAAGAAGCAAGCACTCTTAACACACCTATGGGTGGAGATGTTATCAATATACATCAAAATCCTGAAAAGTGTTCATAATCTTTATAGTGTATAAATCCCATTCCCAGGAATTTATGCTAAGAAAACATGTACTAAGTGCATGCAGGAAGTAAATCATCCTTACCTGTAAGGATGAATTTTATAGCATTTTAAAAGTAGGTCAAAACTGATGATAATAAATCTAAATTTGTGCATTATTTCATCTTATCTTCAGACAGCCATGTGAGGTCTATCCTGTTATTATCTCTACTTTAATGGATAAAGAGATAGAAGATCAAAACAACTCAAATGCCCAGCAAAAAAGGATGGCTACACATGTCACAGAACAGAAATAATATGAGCGTAGTAGAGTCGTGGAAAGTTATGTCTCTCAGAGAATACTGTTGACTTAAAAAAATTCACAACCTAAAAGTTGAGAGTTCCTAAAAGTGGGAGTTTTTAGGACTTCAAGCATCTCAAGTGACCCAGAGAGAACTGTTCCAAGGAAGCAAGGGGAGGAGCCAGGTTATCCGTAAGTTTTGCAACAAAGACAAGTAGTATAAATGTCAAAAGCTTTTTTTGCAAATTAAAGAAAACCAGATATCCCAAGTTAAGGAATTTAATGCTTTTCTAAATATGAGAAGATGCAGCAGTCTGGGCTCACTGAAATCATTCCTTTGACAGGCACCTTGGCTGTATGGGGCCAGCTTCCTGTGTTTTCACTTCCTGAGTCTCCTTTCCTCAGGACTCACCGTAAGGAGTGGCTGCGGTCTGATGGCTGCTAGATGGCAGGTGATCTTCTCTTTCCTGAGTTCCCTTAGGGCTCACCAGCTCACATTGGAGGGCTGTAATCACTGATGACTGTGACATCCTTGTTTACTGATATGGCAGGAAATATTTGCTCACAATAATTTGTAAGGATATGTGTGAGCACGGTACCAAATATGTGGCCACATGACTTTGTGAAAAAAACATATAGAACATATGTTTTCCCTAGGAAAACAATGACAGATGATGAAAGAAAGAAGCAGAGTAGGGGGATGGGGAGGGTGGAGGTGAGGAAAAGAGAAGGAAGTCTGTAAACAGTGGTTTTGCTATCTAGGTTAGAGAATGGTGATAATTTTCTTTTTCTTATCCTTTGCCTTCAAATTTTCTTCAATAAACACACAGTTTAAGAATAAAATAGAATGTTATTTAAGGGAAGGGGACAATAATCAATGTCATTTCAAAGGTCTTCTTTTGAATAGGGAAGAAGGATTTTTTTTTTCAGATTTACAGTTGAGCCCTAATAGTCTATCCAAGTTGCTGGGGTCACTAAAGTTCACAAAGCTACCTGACCTTGGAAGAACAGGGCTGATTTATTTACATTGGAATAATTCCACTTTTTGGTCCAGGGAGATTCTGGCTTAAAAGACACTACTTAGATCACTAAGTCCTCCCTCTGGCTAAGGGTTTTGTTCTGAGGGTGAAGTTTCTGTGCATTTTCCAGCTAAATATATATGTACTGATGTTCATGCTTGCATACTGATACGTCTGCAAGCTTTCAGCTCCATACTAGCCCGGATGAAGTGACAAATTATCCTGCATTGTCATCTGAATTTCTGCAAATTAAGCTTTTCACTGACTGGAAAAAATAAATCCTCAGGGTTCCTGATCAAGTCACTGCAACAAGATGATGTGGGCTACAGAGTAAGGGCTGAAACGCAGAAGGACCGTTAGGGTGTCTGTCAAGTCTGGCTGGTTTCAGGACGGCAGCCACCATGATGACCACAGATAGACGGGTCACCGCTTTGCCCAAGGCCAAGGCCTACAGGCAGGAGGGGTCCTTCCAGAAGGGCAGAGCTTCAAGAAACTTATAGGATGTGGGTTTTCAGGTTAGGAAAATAAGAGACAGCCTCAGATGACAAAATATAGAAAATCCTAAAGTATCCACCCAAAAAACTATTAGAACTAGTAAATGAATTTAGTAAAGTTGCAGGATACAAGATTAACATAGAGAAATCTGTGGCTTTTCCACATACTAATAATGAACTATCAGAAAGAACAAGCAAAAAAAAAAAAAACTGATCCCATTTAAAATCAAAAAGAATAAACTTAACCAAGGAGATGAAAGACCTATAGTCTGAAAACTATGAAGCACTTATGAAGGAAATCAAACATGATCCAAATAAATGGACTGTGCTCTTAGACTGGAAGAACTAAGTGACTCTATCACTTCCTAGCTGTGTGACCCCAGGCAATTGTTTAACCTCTCTGTGCCTCAGTCCCTTCAGCTATGAAAGAGGCGATAGTAAAAGTGCTGACTTCATATGATCTTATTGCCATCGCCTTCGATGGGTTGCCCAGTGTGGACTCTGTGAGAGCGCAGATAGATGAGTAGTCAGACTGGAGATCACAAAGAGAAACTGGAGCCAGATGGGGAATGGCAGGCCCAGCTAGGATTTCAACTCTTCTCTCCTTGGGTGAATTTTCACAAGCAGAAGACCTGCAGCTCAATTAAGGGATGGCTTACACATGTCTGTGCCCTGGACCTGAGGAATGGAAGCTCTCTCAGAGCCTCAGCCTCAGGTTTAGTCCCTGCTTTGGCCATCTCTAGCAGGCTCGGGCTGCCCTCCAGAGATGAGGAATCAGCCTCACGTGCCCTCATCTTGGTCACTAAGGCTGAAGGAAAAGGCACAGATGGCTTCAGGACTGGAATGGGAGTGGCCACTCAGCAGGACAAATTCCAGACTGTGGACCTGAATCCTAAGGCGGCATTGACAAGTAGTTGCCTGGATGCCAGGGCCCCAGCCAGGTGGAGCTCAACATGGGCTCGATTGGTGGGGAAATGCTGCCGGCCAAAATCGTGGCTTTTTCTGCCCACTGAAGCTGAATGAAAAATACAGAGACAGAGTTTGGAGGTAATAGAAAGGAGACTTTAATTCTCAGCAGGTGGAGAGGGGAACACAGTAGTCTCCTGCCTCAAGAACTGTGCCCTCTACTCCATAAGGAGTCTAGGGGCTGATATAAGATGAGGGCTCGCAATCAGGAGTCAGTGATGAGGGACAGATGTGTTCGGATCTTGATTCCTTCCTCTTGCATTGTTTCAAAGACAGTCATAGGCTGGCATCAGGAACCCAGTAAGTTCCTGAGTCTGGAAGTTTGGTGTCTCTGTGGCCTCTTTCTGACATGTAACTACAAGGGGAAGGGTGCTGTAAGGGTAAAACACCAGATACAGGATGGATTTAGTATAGGGGAAAAGGAAAACAGGTGCAAAGTGTAGCTCCTGCAGAGTTAGGGGGCAGGAAAGCAAACTTAGTTTCAGACATGCAAAGTTAGGAGCAGTTAAAGTTAAAAAGAAAAAAAGAAAACTAGAAATATTCAAGCCTGCTCACTGTTCTCTTTATCTTCTTTGTTCTCAGGAAAGGGAAAGAAAAAAACTCATTTCTCTTCTTTTCCTTTTCACTGAAACAGAAATGGAGTACTTAGCTGCTGAACGAGCAGGACCCCAGCGAAAGCAGAAACAACTGCTTTCTCACACTTGTCCTTTCCCACCTCTGGGGTGATCGCCTAGTCTGGACTTGTCACTCTTTTATAATAGAGTTCTCTTTAGCAATTAAATTCCCGAGGCCTGTACAATCATTAAAATGCAAAGCTTCTTCCCTTTCTCCAGGCTGGGCTTCAGCACAGGAGCGGCAAAAGCAAGAGCTGGTCTTCTCTTTTCCTCTCTCTGCACATTTCTTCCACCTCATCCACCCCACCAAGTTGTCTTTGGCTCTTCTGGGGATAAAGCAGGAAGGGAGAGAGAAGGTTGGGGCAGGCAAGGTCTTGCTGGACTTACTGTGATTGTTTTGAGCTTGACTGATGACAGTCAGTGTAACCCAGAAACCCTTCTTGGGGATATTCCTTTCGAAGATGGCTCCAGATCAGTTCTTTCCCTGGGTCCTCTTGGCTCATGGGGACCCTGGCCATCCCTTCACTCTGCCTGGTTGGTAGGTATGCAGCGAGGCTCGGTGCAGCCTGGCCTCTCCCTTTCTCCTTCACCTCATCAGCCAAGCCTTGATCTCTTGCTTTACATCTCTCAGATGAGTGTCAGACAGCAGATCATTGCCTTTCTCTGTTTCTAAGGGACACGTACTAAGCTTTCTAAGAGATCCCCTCAAAGCCCCTTACTCTATTTGGCTTAAGGTAAGGGGGATGTTCTTCTCCTCCCCTTGGACTGTGATGGACACACAGTGACTGCCCTCTCCAATAAATTGCTCCAGCTCTCACCCTACAACACTTCAAATTGAATTCTTTATACCTTTGACCTGGATGATAAACTAACAGTCTCAAAACTGGTTTCGGCCATGCCTTCCTGTTTATACGTTCCCGTATGGGTGGTCAAGCATCTGCCTCCTTTCCAAACTGAGAGCTCCTGAGGACAGGGATTGTATCTTTTAACAACTATGAACAACTCAGCTCCTCAAGCTGCATTTACCATTTAATTGGTCTTGTAGGCAGAATAACTAAAAAGGAGAGTGAAAAAGCTGGCTTGAAACTCCACATTAAAAAACTAAGATTGTGGCCTCTGGTCCCATCACTTCATGGCAAATAGAAGGGGAAAAAGTGAAAGTAGTAACAGATTTTATTTTCTTGGGCTCCAAAATCACTGCAGATGGTGACTGCAGCGATGAAATTAAAAGACGCTTGCTCCTTGAAAGGAAAGCTATGACAAACCTAGACAGTGTATTAAAAAGCAGAGACATCACTCAGCAGACAAAGATCTGTGTAGTCAAAGCTATAGTTTTTCCAGTAGTCTTGTATGGATGTGAGAGTTGGACCATAATAGAAGACTGAGAGCCAAAGAATTTATGCTTTCAACTTGTGATGCTAGAGAAGACTCTTGAGAGTCCCTTGGACTGCAAGCAGATCAAACCAGTCAATCCTGAAGGAAATCAACCCTGAATATGCCACTGGAAGGGCTGATACTGAAGCTCCAATACTTAGGCCACCTGATGTGAAGAGCCAACTCATTGGAAAAACCCCTGATTTTGGGAAAGACTGAGGGCAGGAGAAGAGGGCAAGAGATGAGATGGTTGGATGGCATCACCGACTCAATGGACATGAATTTGAGCAAACTCTGTGAAATAGTGAAGGACAGATGAGCCTGGTGGGCTGCAGCCCATGGGGTGGCAAAGAGTTGAACATGACTTAGTGAATGAACAAGGCAGAATAATGTCCCCCCCCTGCCAACCGGATATGCATGTCCTAGTTCTTGGAAACCATGAATATGTTAGGTTTCAAGGCAAGGAGCAATGAAAGTTGCAGGTACAATTCAGGTTGCTAATTTCTTATCAGCTCACTTTGAGAAGGGGAGATTATCTGGATTTTGTAATTCACATGTAATTACAAGAGTCCTTAGAAGTGGAAGAGGAGACCAGAATCAGAAAGAGATTTGAAGATGCAGCTGACTTTAAAGATGGAGAGAGACCACAGGTCAAGGAATAAGGGTGGGCTCTAGAAGCTGGAAAAGGCAAGACAATTCTCCTCTAGAACTTCCAGAAAGAAGCACGGCCCTGCTGGCACCTTGATTTTAGCCCAGTGGGACCCACTTAGGACTTCTCCTCTGAGCTTCTGTGGAATAGTAAATTTCCATTGTTTCAGGCCGCAAGGTTTGTGGTGGTTGTCATGGCACCAACGAGACTAAGACAAACAACACTCACGTACTGGTTGAATCATAAGATTATACTGAATTGGAAGGTTGCTTTACAAATGTGGAAGGAAAGACCAAAGTCCAGAGGGCTGTTTCTTGCAGGCTGTGGAGAGTCTGTTGAACTCTCCTGAACCCTGCCTCTGCCCACCTCTGTAGTGATGAGTACTCAGGTCTGCCACTTTTCATGGTGCCCCCGTGGACAGTGCTAGGTTAACAAAGCTAATTCCTTGTTTGCAAACATCTCCTTTCACGTCTGCATGCAGACTATTCTCCTCTGAAATTTTGTTGTTGTTTCTCAGAATTATAGATTAATCAATGCGCTTACTAAATATTTTTCTTGCAATTCGGATGAGTGTTATAACATGAAAATAGAACTCCCTCCCCCACCAACTCCCAACTCCTCACATCTGATCTTCTACTGTTATATCTATGGATCTTTTCAGAATGTGCATAATAGTCCAAACAAACATTCAAAAAGGATAAAATGTATTTATGTGTATCAGTAGGAGAAGAGGACCAAGATATATATATTTGTACAGAAACAAAGTAAGCTATCTATATCACAGTATCTATAGTATGGTTAATTTTGTGTTAAAATATTTCACGTATGTGTTTGTACACAAATATGTAAATGTATAGCAGTTTATGTGTAGAAAATTCTGACAAAATCTGCAGATAAAACAGTAGTTTATCTCTGAAGATCAGAAATGAGGGGTTGGAAGTTGGTGGGGGAGGGAGTGTAGTCCATAGAGCTTCCCAGATGGCCCTACTGGTAAAAAATCCACCTGTTAATGCAGGATATGCAAGAGGTGTGGGTTCAACCCCTGGGTTGGGAAGATCTCTTGGAGTAGAAAATGGCAACCTGCTCCAGTATTCTTGCCTGGAAGATTCCATGGACAGAGGAGCCTGGCGGGCTACAGCCTATGGAGTTGCAAAGAGTTGGACATGACTGAATGTGCACACACACACACACACACACACACACACACACACACACACACACTAGTCCATAATTTTACCATCAGTTCAGTTCAGTTGCTCAGTCATGTCTGACTGTTTGCGACCCCATGGACTGAATTTCTATAATAATACACCATAATGTTTACCACAATTTCTATAACCTCTTCCATAATGGCAGTTAGATATCTTAGTGTATAACAGATTCTTTAATAGTTAATCATTTCTCCCAAGGACATACACTGACAGGCATTTTATTATTTTCATAAGCCTATGAAACTCATTTTTGGAATTTCTACCTGACATCATCATCAAACATATGTAAGTACACCCACATTCCATATCATATACATTTTTATTGTAAAAAGTTAAGAGGATTTTTAAATAATTTTGCTTTATAAACTATTTGGCTCTGACTAATTTAATTTGTGATTGACTATAATTTCTCAGCAGTCATCATGCAAAGTCAGGAATTCTCACAAAGTGGGATAATCATGGCATCTGGTCCCATCACTTCATGGGAAATAGATGGGGAAACAGTGGAAACAGCGTCAGATTTTATTTTTTGGGGCTCTAAAATCACTGCAGATGGTAACTGCAGCCATGACATTAAAAGACGCTTACTCCTTGGAAGAAAAGTTATGACCAACCTAGATAGTATATTCAAAAGCACAGACATTACTTTGCTGGCTAAGGTCCATCTAGTCAAGGCTATGGTTTTTCCTGTGGTCATGTATGGATGTGAGAGTTGGACTGTGAAGAAGGCTGAGCACCGAAGAATTGATGCATTTGAACTGTGGTGTTGGAGAAGACTCTTGAGGGTCCCTTGGACTGCAAGGAGATCCAACCAGTCCATTCTGAAGGAGATCAACCCTGGGATTTCTTTGGAAGGAATGATGCTAAAGCTGAAACTCCAGTACTTTGGCCACCTCATGCGAAGAGTTGACTCATTGGACAAGACTCTGATGCTGGGAGAGATTGGGGGCATGAGGAGAAGGGGACGACCCAGGATGAGATGGCTGGATGGCATCACGGACACGATGGATGTGAGTCTGAGTGAACTCCGGGAGTTGGTGATGGACAGGGAAGCCTGTCGTGCTGGGATTCACGGGGTCACAAAGAGTCGGACACCACTGAGCGACTGAGCTGAACTGAACTGGGACAATTTAACATGCAAAAAGTTTGTAAGTGTAATGACTTTTTAGAAAAGCATTTTATTTTACATTGAAGTATAGCAGGTCAATCTGGTGATAGTTTCAAGTGCACAGCAGAGCAACTCAGCAATACATATGCATGTATCCATCCTCTCCCAAACTCTTCTTCCACCCAGGCTGCCATATAACATTGAGCAGAGTTCCCTGTACTATAGAGTAGGTTCTTGTTGGTTACCCATTTTAAACATAGTAGAGTGTATATGTTGATCCCAAACTCCTTAACGATCTCTTCTCCAGCAATGAAAAGTTTGTTCTGAGTTATGTGCCTGTTTCTGTTACATAAATAAGTACCTTTGTATCATTTATTTTTAGATTCCATATATTAAGGCTGTCATATGATATTTTCATTTCTCTGTCTGACTTCCTGCATTCAGCATGACAATCTCTAGGTCCATCCATGTTGCTTCAAATGACATTATTTCATTCTTTTTGATGGCTGCGTGATATTCCATTGTATATATGTATCAGTTCAGTTCAGTTCAGTCGTTCAGTCATGTCTGACTCTTTGTGACCCCATGAACTGCAGCACGCCAGGCCTTCCTGTCCATCACCAACTCCCGGAGTCCACACAAACCCATGTCCATTGAGTTGGTGATGCCATCCAACCATCTCATCTTCTGTTGTCCCCTTCTCCTCCTGCCCTCAATCTTTCCCAGCATCAGGGTCTTTTCCAATGAGTCAGCTCTTCGCATCAGGTGGCCAAAGTATTGGAATTTCAGCTTCAGCATCAGTCCTTCCAATTAACACCCAGGACTGATCTCCTTTAGGATGGACAGATTGGATCTCCTCGTAATCTAAGGGACTCTCAAGAGTCTTCTCAAAAACCACAGTTCAAAAGCATCAATTCTTCAGTGCTCAGCTCTCTTTATAGTCCATCTCTCACATCCATACATGACCACTGAAAAAACCATAGCCTTGACTAGATGGACCTTTGTTGGCAAAGTGATGTCTATACTTTTTAATATGCTCTCTAGGTTGGTCATAACTTTCCTTCCAAGGAGTAAGTGTCTTTTAATTTCATGGCTGCAATCACCATCTACAGTGATTTTGGAGCCCAGAAAAATAAAGTCTGACACTTTCCACTGTTTCGCCATCTATTTCCCATGAAGTGGTGGGACCAGACGCCATGATCTTAGTTTTCTGAAAGTTGAGCTTTAAGCCAACTTTTTCACTCTCCTCTTTCACTTTCATCAAGAGGCCCTTTAGTTCTTCTTCACTTTCTGCCATAAGGGTGGTGTCATCTGCGTATCTGAGGTTATTGATATTTCTCCCGGCAATCTTGATTCCAGCTTGTGCTTCCTCCAGCCCAGCATTTCTTATGATGTACTCTGCATATACGTTAAATAAACAGGGTGACAATATACAACCTTGATCTATTCCTTTTCTTATTTGGAACCAGTCTGTTGTTCCATGTCCAGTTTTAACTGTTGCTTCCTGACTTGCATACAGGTTTCTCAAGAGGCAGGTCAGGTGGTCTGGTATTTCCATCTCTTTCAGAATTTTCCACAGTTTATTGTGATCCACACAGTCAAAGGCTTTGGCATAGTCAATCAAGCAGAAGTAGATGTTTTTCTGGAACTCTCTTTCTTTTTCCATGATCCAGTGGATGTTGGCAATTTGATCTCTGGTTCCTCTGTCTTTTCTAAATCCAGCTTGAACATCTGGAAGTTCATGGTTCACGTATTGCTGAAGCCTGACTTGGAGAATTTTGAGCATTACTTTACTAGCGTGTGAGATGAGTGCAATTGTGCAGTAGTTTGAGCCTTCTTTGGCATTGCCTTTCTTTGGGATTGGAATGAAAACTGACCTTTTCCAGTCCTGTAGCCACTGTTGAATTTTTATCTTCTTTATTGATTCTTCTGTTGAGGGATATTAATTTGCTTCCATGTCTTGGCTATTGTAAACGGTGCTGAAATGAAGACTGGGGTGCATGTATCCTTTCAGACCACGTTTTTCTCTGGGGAATGTTCAGGAATGAGATTGTGGGGTCATATGGTAGTTCTATTTTTAGTTTTTTAAGGAACTTCATATCTGTTTTCCAGAGTAGCAATATCAATTTAGTAATGGCATTTTTATGAATATGAAATTTGATAATTAGTGAATGTGAACTAATGCTGCACCTCACAAACATTTAAGCAAACACTTATTAATTTTTTTTCTTTATTTTTGTGTATTGAGGCCAATAGTTGTCTTTTTTGGATCACATATATTTTGTAGGGCTTTTAGGAGTTTGCAGTTCCTACTAGAGATGATGACTCGAGCATGTAAGGGGTAGAATAGCCAGTACCCAGTACTCCCTGCTGGATGCCTATACCCACTCTCGAGGTGATTGGTGGGAGAGTTGGGGTCTGCCTGGCCACCAGGTTCAACACAGTCCCCAAGATGGGTATTTCCCAAGGTAGTCTGATGCAGGATACTGGGGCATGGAGGTGGAATGGGTCATAAAGAGGGACCCAGGGTCACAGCTAAGAAGACAAGGGTCATGGTCCAGGGCTGGCCTTTTATAGAGGCAACAAAACTGGTCAAAAATTGTTGTTTAGTCGCAAACTAATGTCTGACTCTTGTAACCTCATAAACCGTAGCCTGCCAGTGACCCTATGGACTGTAGCCCACCAGGCTCCTCTGCCCATGGGATTATTCAGGCAAAAACACTGGAGTGGTTTGCAATTTTCTTCTCCAAGTAATCTTCCCGAGCCAGAGACTGAGCCTGCATCTCCTGCAATGCAGGTGATTCTCTACCTCTAAGCCACCAAGGAAGCAATCTTTGATCAGGAACTCAGTTCAATTCAGTTCAGTTGCTCAGTCGTGTCTGACTCTTTGTGACCCCACAGACTGCAGCATACCAGGCTTCCCTGTCATTCACCATCTCCTGGAACTTTCTGAAACTCATCTCCATTGAATTGGTGATGCCATCCAACCATCTTGTCCTCTGTTTTCCCCTTCTCTTGCCTTCAATCTTTCCCAGCATCAGGATCTTTTCCAATGAGTTGGCTCTTTGCATCAGGTGGCCAAAGTATCAGAGCTTCAGCTTCAGCATCAATTCTTCCGGTGAATATTCAGAGCTGATTTCCTTTAGGATTGACTAGTTTGATCTCCTTGCAGTCCAAGGGACTCTCAAGAGTCTTTCCCAGTACCACAGCTAAAAAGCATCAATTCTTCAAAGGTTTATGGTCCAAGTCTCACATCCATATGTGACTACTGGAAAAGCCATAGCTTTGACTAGATGGACCTTTGTTGACAGCAAAATGTCTGATTTTTAATATGTTATCTAGGTTGGTCATAGCTTTTCTTCCAAGCAGCAAATGTCTTTCAATTTCATGGCTGCAGTCACCTCTGCAGTGATTTTGGAGCTCAAGAAAATGAAATCTCCCACTGTTTCCATTGTTTCCCTATCTATTTGTCATGAAGTGATGGGACCAGATGCCATGATCTTAGTTTTCTGAATGTTGAGTTTAAAGCCAAATTTAAGTCCCTTGGACTGCAAGGAGATCAAACCAGTGAATCCTAAAGGAAATCAGTCCTGAATATTCACTGGAGGACTGATGCTGAAGCTGAAACTCCAATACGTTGGCTACCGGGTGTGAAGAACTGACTCATTGGAAAAGACCCTGATGCTGGGAAAGATTGAAGGCGGGAGAAGGGGATGACAGAAGATGAGATGGTTGGATGGCACCACCGACTCAATGGACATGAGTATGAGCAAGCTCCGTGAGTTGGTGATGGACAAGAAAGCCTGGAGTGCTGCAGTCCATGGCGTAGCAGAATCGGATACAACTGAGCAATGGAACTGAACTGAAGCCAGTTTTTTCACTCTTCCTCTTTCACCTTCATCAAGAGGCTCTTTAGTTCCTCTTTGCTTTCTGCCATAAGGGTGATGTCATCTGCATATCTGAGGTCATTGATGCTTCTCATTGCAATCTTGATTTCAGCGTTTGCTTCATCCAGCCCCGCATTTCGAATGATGTGCTCTGCATATAAGTTAAATAAGCAGGGTGACAATATACAGCCTTGATGTATTCCATTCCCAGTTTGGAACCAGTCTGTCATTCCATGTCTGGTTCTAACTGTTGCTTGTTAACCTATGTACAGATTTCTCAGGAAGCAGATAAGGTAGTCCAGTATCCCCATCTCTTGAAGAATTTTCCACAGTTTGTTGTGATCCACTCAGTCAAAGACTTTGGCATAGTCAATAAAGCAGAAGTAGATGTTTTTTTGGTACTCTTGCTTTTTCAATAATCCAACAGATGTTGGCAATTTGATCTCTGGTTCCTCTGCCTTCTCTAAATCCACCTTGAACATCTAGAAATTGTCAGTTCATGTACTATTGAAGCCTGGCTTGGAGAAATTTGAGCATTACTTTTCTAGCTTATGAGATGAGGGCAATTGTGCAGTAGTTTGAACATTCTTTGGCATTGCCTTTCTTTGGTATTGGAATGAAAACTGACCTTTTCCAGTCCTGTGGCCACTGCTGAATTTTCCAAATTTGCTGGCATATTGAGTGCAGCACTTTCACAGCATCATCTTTTAGGTTTTGAAATAGCTCAGCTGGAGTTCCATCACCTCCACTAGATTTGTTTGTGGAGATGCTTTCTGAGGCCCACTTGACTTCAATTCCAAGATGTCTAGCTCTAGGAGAATGATCATACCATCATGGTTATCAAGGTCATTAAGATGTTTTTTTGTATAGTTGTATTGTTCTGTGTATTCTTTCCATCTCTTCTTAATATTGTCTACTTCTGTTAGGTCCATACCATTTCCGTTCTTTATTGTGCCCATCTTTCCATGAAATATCCCTTTGTTATCTCTAATTTTTCTGAAGACATCTCTAGTCTTTCCTATTCTATTGTTTTCCTCTATTCTTTGCATTGATCACTTAGGAAGGCTTTCTTATCTCTCCTTGTTATTCTTTGGAACTCTGCATTCAGATGGATATATCTTTTCTTTTCTCTTTTGCCTTTTGCTTCTCTTCTTTTCTGAGCTATTTGTAAGGCCTCCTCAGACAACCATTTTGCCTTTTTGCATTTCTTTTTCTTAGGGGTGAATTAGATCACTGCCTCCTGTACAATGTCATGAACATCCATTATAGTTCTTCAGGCTCTATCAGATCTAATTCCTTGAATCTATTTGTTATTTCCACTGTATAATCATAAAGGCTTTGATTTAGGTCATACTTGAATCGTCTAGTGGTTTTCCCTACTTTCTTAAATTTCACTCTGAATTTTGCAATATGAAGTTCATGACCTGAGCCACAGTCAGCTCCTGGTCTTGTTTTTGCTGCCTGTATAGAGCATCTCCATCTTCAGCTGCAAAGAATATAATTAATCTGATTTTTGTATTGACCGTCTGGTGATGTCTATGTGTAGAGTCATCTCTTGTGTTGTTGGAAGAGGGTGTTTACTATGAACAGTGCGTTCTCTAAGCAAAACTGTTAGCCTTTGCCCTGCTGCATTTTGTATTCCAAGGCCAAACTTGCCTGTTACTTCAGGTATCTCTTGACTTCCTACTTTTTCATTCCGGTCACCTATGATGAAAAGGACATTTTTTTAAAATGTTAGTTCTAGCAGGTCTTGTAGGTTATTATAGAACTGTTCAACTTCAACTTCTTTGGCAATAGTGGTTGGGGCATAGACTTGGATTGCTGTGATACTGAGTGATTTGCCTTGGAAACGAACAGAGGTCATTCTGTTATTTTTGAGAGTACACCTAAGTACTGCATTTTGGACTCTTTTATTGATATCATGGCTACTCCATTTTTTCTAAGGGATTATTGCCCACAGTAGTAGATATAATGGTCATCTGAATTAAATTCGCCCATTCCCATCCATTTTAGTTCACTGCTTCCTAAAATGTTGATATTCACTCTTGCCATCTCCCATTTGACTACTTTCAATTTGCTTTGATACATGAACCTAACATTCCAATTTCCTATGCAATATTGTTCTTTACTGAAGCATTGGACTTTACTTCCATCACCAGTCACATCCACAATTGCACATTGTTTTTGCTTTGGCTCAGCCTCTTCATTCTTTTTTGGAGCTACTTCTCCACTCTTCTCCAGTCGCACATTGGGCACCTACCAACCTGGGGAGTTCATCTTTCAGTGTCCTATCTTTGTGCCTTTTCAAACTGTTCATGGGGTTTCCAAGGCAAGGCAAGGCTTTGCCATTCCCTTCTCCAGTGGACCATGTTTCGTCAGAACTCTCCACCATGACCCATCCATCATGGGTGGCCCTACATGGCATGGCTCATAGTTTCATTTGAATTAGACAAGGCTGTGGTCCATGTGATCAGTTTGACTAGTTTTCTGCAATTGTGGTTTTCATTCTGTCTGCCCTCTGATTAATAAGGATAAGAGGCTTGTGGAAGCTTCCTGATGGGAGGGACTGTCTGTGGGGGAATCTGGGTCTTGCTCTGATGGGCAGGGACATGCTCAGTAAATCTTTAATCCAATTTTATGTTGATGGGTGGGGCTATGTTTCCTCCCTGGTAGGGGTAATGGTGGTAATGATAGCTTCCTTCAAAAGGACTTATGCCAGCATGCCACAGTTCCCAGGACTGCTGTATTTAATATCCTTAACCCCGTGGCAGGGCACTGTTGACCCAAGCCTCCGCCAGAGACTCCTGGACACCCACAGGCAAGTCTGGCTCAGTCTTTTGTGGGGTCATGCCACTTTCTCCGGGTTTCTGATGGGCACAAGGAGGTTTTGCTTGTGCCCTCCAAGAGTCTGTTTCCCCAGTCCTGTGGAAGCTCTGTAATCGAATCCCACTGGTCTTCAAAGTCAAATTCCCTGGAGGTTCTCAGTCCCTTTGCCAGATTCCCAGGTTGGGAAATCTGTTGTGGGCCCTAGAACTTTTGCAACAGTGTGAGAGCTTCTTTTGTAGAATTAATTGTTCTCCAGTTTGTGGGTCATCTGCTCAGTGGCTTTATGGTGGGGCAGATGGCAACCTCTTCCAAGAGGACTTATGCCACACACCTTGGCTCCCAGATCTGCTGCAGCCAGAGCCCCTGTCCCTATGGTGGGCCACTGCTGACTTGTGCCTCTGCAGGAGACACACAAACACTCAAAGGCAGGTCTGGCTCAGTTTCTTTTGGGATCCCTGGGTCCTGGTGCATACGAGGTTTTGTTTGAGCCCTTCAAACATCTCTGGCTGGTATGGGGTTTGATTCTAAATGTGATTTTGCCCCTCTTACTGTCTTAATGGGGCTTCTCCTTTGTTCGTGGATGTGGGGTATCTTTTTTTGGTGGGATCCAACATTCTCCTCTCGATGGTTGTTCAGTGGTTAGTTGCAATTTTGGAATTCTTGCAAGAGAATATGAGTACACATCCTTCTACTCCACCATCTTAAGGAAAACATATCAAGAATTAGGTGTCCCCAATCTCCTCATTCACATATTCTAACACTGTCTCTCAGAGGTTTGATTTTATTGTGGGGAGAGTTCTCTATCTCTTCCAAAGAATGGGCAAACCTTCAGTCTGGGAGTCACTGCCTCTATGCTATACCTACTGTAAAGCCAGAACAGGCAATGGCTGCTTAAACAGAGCTGATGAATGGGCAAATGAGGGGTCTCCATCAGGAGGTAAATTTTCCCATCTGCATTGCTACATGTGAAAATGTCATACTGATCAGAGCAGTAAGTGCTCAGGAGGGAAGGGCAACACAATGACAGAGACAGTTTGGCATCTCATTTAATTCCCTCACAAAAAAATTAACATTTTTGAAAAGATTGACTTTCTCCATGGAAATTCCTCTCCAATGTAAGCACTTGCTCGATGATGGGCTATTACAAATGCTTATGATCATGAGGATGAGATTTCTATAGCATCAGATGCTGTTATTACTTTGAATGAAATCACCGTGAAGACAATTTCAGGTCCCACAAGCAGCTCTTATCTTTAAGAAATCCCTGTGGATCAGAATACAATTTCCATAGCTTGGTTACCCAGGCAGCCAGGAAACAGGGGCAAAGCCATTTGACACGAGGGAGACCAAGGGCATGGGATGCCATGTGACCAAGAAAATCATCAATAGGGCAAGGCAAAGGCTTGTAGGCTTTGTCTCTTGGGCTATCTCACCAGGAATAGGGAAGAGCTCACAGTTTCAGGCCCATGCAGTTTTCCCAAAGTTTGGACTTAATAGACTTTATGGGACTCCCTGGTGGTCTCCTGCCATGGTCCATGTGTCCATGTGTGCCCCAGATATCCTTTTTTTGGCAGCTATCAAAGTTCATCATCTTCCTCCTATCCATGTAGGTCACTGTGGAAATGACTTCTGTCATCAACAACAGCAAACATGTTCATACTGGGAAGGATGCTGAGGACACCAACACTGCAACAGCTACCAGGATGGCTGCCAATTCAAGATGACGGTGGATGCTGCCCAGCATCAGTGGTATCTACACTGGTGTTTTCTCCTTATGGAAGAGGATGGCTGTGGACTCCAATACCAATTAGATATTTTTTTCTAAGTAAAAGAACTCTTTTAGCTAGACATATTTTCACTTAGCAGGAAAATGCTATCTCCCAACTCCTTGCAGCTACATGTAACCGTGAAAGTAAGTTCTGACCAATCAAGTTTAACCCGAAATACTCTGGGAGACTTCAGAGACTTCCTTTATAATGACGAAGGTATGAAGGTACTTCCCTTCCCCTTCCTTCTCATTTGGCCCAGAATGTAGCTGATGTAATGGTTGGAGCTCTAGCAACCCAGATCATGAGATGATGGCCTTAGAATAGAAGCCACAGGTTGAAGATGATGGAGACTTGCTCCCTAAAGGCCCCATGGAGCCACCGTATCAGCTTGCTTATACCACTTTTACTTTGAGTCTTTATGTTTTCGTTTTTTTAATAGAAGCCGAGCTAATTTCCTTCATATTTATTAAATAAGTTCTTAGAAAATGCAAATAGCTATTGTCTACTATAATGTGAAACATCATCTTCATGTTTCTAAAGAGAGATATGACTTAACACCATGCTAATTTCAGTTGTACAGCATAGTGATTTGATACATGTATATATTGTGAAACAATAAGTTTTGGTTAAAATTCATCACCACACCTATACAATTTCTTGTGATGGGAACTTTTAAGATCTATTCTCTTAGCAAGTATACAACAACAGCATTGTATTAGAGTCACCATGCTGTATATTACATCTCCAAGACTTACTTATCTTATAACTGAAAATTTATACCTTTTGAGCCCATTTTCCCCATTCTCAACCCCTGCCTCTGGGAAGCACAAATCTGTGCTCCCTATCTATGATTTTGGCTTTGGTTTTTATTTTTTATGTTCTAAACATAAATGAGAGCATACAGTATTTGTTTTTCTTGTCTGACTTATTTCACTGTGTCTTTATGCTATGAGGAGTCAAACCTATGGTGATACATACCAGTTGCTGTGGGAACCCTGGTTCCAAAGCTTCTGGAAACTATACAGCAACGGGTCTCTGAGGTTTTCTCACTGTCCATGGAGATCCCTTTGCCCTGTGCTCAGACGGAAGCTCATGGAAGCTGAGTGATGTCACGTAACGGATGAAGCACTCTGCTACGCTCTCCCTTTCCTATTCTTTCCCCCCTGAACTCTCCCCACATCATGCACATTGACCCAGTCTTTCCTGTGGGGACTCACTTCCCTATCGGCTCCTCTGCTTCCCATCAGAATAGGCCCCCTGTGAACCAGCCCCAAGCTCAATACTAGGATGAATACCATTCATGATCAAGTCATGATTTCTAACATACTCTTTTCCCTGTAAAATGCGTATGATCTATACCCCATTTCTGGTCTTCCTTTGAGATGGCCCCTTAAAAAGACTGAGAAGCAGGTAGACTTCCTGTAGGTAGGGTAGTCCCCTCCAGCTGGACTCTCATGGGGCAGTGAGGGGCATGACTGTGTGTGGTAATCTTCTCTGTGCTCACCGGACAAACTTGTGGGTCACACTTGTGCTCCTCGGTGGTAACTATGAAACTGAAGTGTTAGCCACTCAGTCATGTCTGACTTTCTGTGAGCCTCTGGACTGTAGCCCACCAAGCTCCTCTGTCTGTGGAATTCTCCAGGCAAGAATAATGGAGTGAGTAACCATTGCCTTCTTTAGGGCATCTTCCTGATCAAGGGATCAAACCCAGGTCTCTTGCATTGCAGGCAGATTCTTTAGTGTCTGAGAGGAAAGTTACCAGGGAAGCCCCAGTAACTATGAGAACTTAGAGATTTAAATATTTGTTCCACAGGTAATTTCTCCCTGCTACCTCCACTAAATAAGAGGAATATAGTCCCCTACCCTGTTGATTGAGTCCCCTACCCATTGATGTTAAAGTTGGTCATGTGACTTGCTTTGACCAATGGAATGTGGGCAGAAGTGACACTGTGTGCAGTTTGTGTCTTAGGATAAGAGGTCTTAACAGGTATCTCACACTCTGCTCACCCTTCTGGGAATATCCAACTTATACCAAGAACATTCTGGGTACAGTGAGACACACGGAGAAGGGCTTCTCCAGTCAACCAGCACAGCCCCTCCTGGCTAACCTATAGAAATGTGGGGCTTGAAAATAAGGGAGTCTCACTTTAAGCTACTAGATTTGGGGGCTGATTTTAATGTATCATTATTTCAATTAAAACCAATACCCCCAAAACACCACTTGTGCCTTGCAGCATCTCTTAAGTCCTTGGTGGAAAAATCAAATCTGCTGGACATGAACTCAGGCCTATGAATAGGGACAATGGGGACCCAGCGTCTCCTCTGGGAGGCTCTGACTCCTGACGCCTCTTTTTCCTGAAAGATAAAAGGAGGGGACTCGGCACCTGCCTGGATGTGCCTCCTCCATCTCATCTGCGGGCCAGCTCCTTCCAAGACCTGCAGCTTCTGTGTTCTCTCACCAGCAAAAATTCTTTTCAAACTACCCTCTAAAAGGGAGCCAGAGCTGTCATTCTAGCTGTTCTTCAGAACATCTTAACTGACCACGTCAGCCTCATGCATACAAGCCTTCAGTGGCTCTCTGTAAGTATTTAGTGCAAGTTCCCCTTTCTTAGCTGAATCAACAAGGCCTTTCTTGATCTGGCTTCTGCTGCACCTGCCAGCTTCCCCTTCCCACCCCGCTGCCCCTGACTCTAGACAGCACCTGGAGCTCCCTAAGGCATCTTGCTGCCACTCACTAGTGCCCCTGCTTTCTATCCCTTGTGTGCTCTCCCCTGCTCCCTGGGGTGCGCTGGTCAAGGTGACAGTGGTACGATTGACAAGAAGAATTTAACAGTCACAGAAAGAGGAAATTAATTTCTTTAATATAAAGTAAAGGATACAGCTAACCACACAGAGCGCAGATACAGCAGCAGGTCCAGTCCAAAGGGGCATTATTTAGGATCTAGTTTAACTGCGGTCACAGAGAGACCCAAATTCCTGATGCATCCTTTAAAACCCAACTCAAGCCTCACCTCCTCCAGCCTTCCTTGGTCTTCTTTGCCACCTGCTGTTCAAAACCTGGGCCCTCAAGGGACTTACTGCACTATGGCGTCACTGGACTGTCCAGGTCTAAGAACCCAGTTTGGGAGGCAGGGGCAGGCCAGGTAACCTGTCATGTAATTTTTCATTCCCTAGATAGCACCTGGTACATTGTAGGTGCCCAATGCCTGTTTAATGGGCACCCAGGCATTTTGGGTTGGGGATGGGAAAGGCAGCAACACACCTGGTTGATATGCGCTCCTTGGGTATCAGGAGTTTGCCAAGGACTTGAAAGTGTGTCCTCGAAGCTTCCTTCCTGCCCCTGAGCTTGTCTCTGTAATGCAGCCAACGCAATCTCTATGGCACAGAACTGCCCACATCACTCCCCTTTTAAAAACCTTTCAAGAGCCCCCATTGCTCTGAGGTTGAAGTCTAAATCCTTCCAAGTGGCCTCCAAAGGAGGATTGCCGTATTTAACAACTAAAAATACAGAACTCCCAGTAAAATGTGAATTTCCGATAAACAACAAATACTTTCCTAGTGTAAGTGTGTCCTGGGAAATATTTGAGACATACTAAAAGCAAACTACTGCACAATTGCACTCATCTCACACGCTAGTAAAGTGATGCTCAAAATTCTCCAAGCCAGGCTTCAGCGATACGTGAACCGTAAACTTCCAGATGTTCAAGCTGCTTTTAGAAAAGGCAGAGGAATCAGAGATCAAATTGCCAACATCTGCTGGATCATCGAAAAAGCAAGAGAGTTCCAGAAAAACATCTATTTTTGCTTTATTGACTATGCCAAAGCCTTTGACTGTGTGGATCACAA
>SJYQ01004261.1:492759-529951 GCA_006410935.1 Redunca redunca
TGAAAAAGTTGGCTTAAAGCTCAACATTCAGAAAACGAAGATCATGGCATCTGGTCCCATCACTTCATGGGAAATAGATGGGGAAATGGTAGAAACAGTATCAGACTTTATTTTTTGGGGCTCCAAAATGACTGCAGATGGTGACTGCAGCCATGAAATTAAAAGACGCTTACTCCTTGAAAGAAAAGTTATGACCAACCTAGATAGCATACTGAAAAGCAGAGACATTACTTTTCCAACGAAGGTCAGTCTAGTCAAGGCTATGGTTTTTCCTGTGGTCATGTATGGATGTGAGAGTTGGACTGTGAAGAAGGCTGAGCGCTGAAGAATTGATGCTTTTGAACTGTGGTGTTGGAGAAGACTCCTGACAGTCCCTTGGATTGCAAGGAGATCCAACCAGTCCATTCTGAAGGAGATCAGCCCTGGGATTTCTTTGGAGGGAATGATGCTGAAGCTGAAACTCCAGTACTTTGGCCACCTCATGCGAAGAGTTGACTTGTTGGAAGACTCTGATGTTGGGAGGGATTGGGGGCAGGAGGAGAAGGGGACGACAGAGGATGAGATGGCTGGATGGTATCCCTGACCTGATGGACGCGAGTCTGAGTGAACTCTAGGAGTTGGTGATGGACAGGGAGGCCTGGCGTGCGGTGATTCATGGGGTTGCAAAGAGTAGGACACGACTGAGTGGCTGAACTGAAAATCAAAATTTAGTTATCTGAAATTCAAACTGGGTGTCCTGAGTTGTTTCTGGCTGCTCCGTTTACAAAGGCTTCTACCTCCAGCCCCACCTTCCTCTGCAGCCTCCGCTCTCACTAAACCTCTGCCCCAGATCTAATGAACCCCTCCGTCCCTCTCTTTCTTCTTCAGTACTTGCTCCTGCAAAGAGTAAATAAATTAACACACAAAGATACTTCGAACAGTCTCTGCCCTAAGGGACTGACACGGTCCTTGGCAGGAGATGTTGGAGTTTCAGTGTTATTCCCCATCCACTGGGGCACAATGGCCCCACAGCCCCCTCACTGCCCCAGTTTGCCAGGCTAATTCTCACCCATCCTAGAGCAAACTGGTGATCTTAGACCTTCAGTCTCCTTCTTCGACAAGTCTTTTTCAATAATCTCTCAGATGAGATGCTTGGGGTATGTGTCCCCAAGCACCCTGCACTTATTGTATTATATCTCTTATTACCCTTTGTCACGATCTCTTAGTATCATGATCTGTTTCCCTACCAGGCTGTAACAGTCTAGAGAGAAAGTGGTCACATCTGTCTTGTTCACTTCTTTTCCCTCCAGGGCCAGCACAGTGCCTGGAACTGGAGGTGGTATTCAGTGTTTCCTGAATGAATAAACAGCACTCTGAGGCCCCTGTATTACTCAGAAGCTAGATTCCTCGATACTTTTACCTGTTTGTGGTCAAGATCAAGAGAGGTCTTAATGCTGCCCAGTTGGGGTTTCCATTCCACTGGGGGTCCTCACTCCCAGTCCCAGCAGAGAGGATGCAGAAGAGCAGAGTCCCCATTTCAGTTCTTCATTGCTGTCTGCAAACCATGTTTACAAATTATTTCTCTGCCCTAAATCCAGTGTCCTCATCTGAGTTGTGGGGCCAGTAAAATCTGCCTGGACAAGACTGGGGGCAGAATTAACTCCGGCAATGTCACAAGGGACTCCAGAGTAGAGAAGCACTCAGCAAATGCTAGTTTTCTTCTCTTCCTTCCTAGAAGGCTCCCAAGGCTTCTTTCTTTTAGACAGAATAAAAAGTTTGATAGCACGGGACAGATACCTGGTCAGTTGGCATAAAGCAATGTACTTTGGTTTCAGATCAGAACCAGGAAACCCCACACTTTAAAGATAAGAAGGAGGAAATATGTGGAAGTGAGAGAGAGGCCACGTCCATGGACTTGAGAGAGAGAAAAAAGGGGCTGGAAGCAGTGGATCAATCATCAAGGTGAAAACTTAAAAGACGATTGATTTTCCTCCTTGATGTCCACGTTTGAAGGGCCTTGTTGGATTCCTCCTGGGAAATCAACTTTGAGGCTCGTTTCTGCTGCAGAAAAGTCATTTCCTCTGCGCTCCTGTTTCCAGTGGTTCCCCGGGCTCCTGGCAGGGAGCAAACCAATGTCCTTGGAGATAAGGAGCCTGACCTTGGGGCCGGTCCTTGCTCTTTCCCCAGAGCCGAGATGGTGTCTGAGAGCTGAGCCTGGAGTGGCTGTACCTGGGCTCAGCCTGCTGCACTGGCTATGTGGCCTTGGGTGAGCTTCGTTCACCTGTGTGATGATCGTCAGCCACTGTCCAGGAGGTACCAGTGTGGGTTCTTGAAGGCCAGGGGTAAGTGGACAGGATGGGTGAGCCTGATGATGTGTCCGTGGGACCTGGAGTCAGAGAGCGAGAGCCATTGTTTCCCAGGGCAGGGTTCAAGGAGTAAGCAGGGAAAGAGGGGTGGAGGCAGGTACAGAGTGAGAAAGGCAGGGGACCACGTGAAGAGTTCTGTGCTTGCTGGAGCCGGGCAGGACACATGGAAGAGGGTCTGGCATGCCCAAGATCGAAGTTTATCTGTACCTGGTTGAAGCGGGAAAATCTGGCTTAAAAGCCCAGGGTCAAGGTTGACTGCTGTGACTCTAATCCCGCAAGGATGGCATAAGGATTACATGGGGTAATGGATGAAAAGCCCTGTCACAGAGGGCTGGATAAATGGGCTGAGTCAGAAGAATATGAATCAGGCAAAGGACATAAGAATCAAATTGCAATGACTTTCTTTTGCCTCAGTGACCCGAGCCCTCAACTGGACTCCTGACTATTTCAGGGCCCCCACAACGTGTGGCCAAAATTGATCTTCCCTACGCAGCAACCCAACCAAAAGCCTTCTCCATCAGCAGCCCCTTCAGCAGATGCTCTTCCTCTGGTTTCCTAAGGCAGATAAGACTCGCAGACCAAATCTGGCCCAATGTTTATTTTTGTCAATAAAGTTTTATTGAGGCAGAGCCAAGCTCATCCACTTTCATGCGGTCTGTAGCTGCTTTCACGACACAACTGCAGAGTTGAGTCATTGCAACAAAGACTGTATGACCCACAAAGTCAAAAATATTTTCTATCTGGCCTTTCACAAGAAAATCTTTGCCAGTCCCTGGATTAGGCGCACACATGTTTATGGGTGAAGCCAGACCTGAGTCCTCCTTTACAACTCAAGTAACACCATCTTTTCCCAGAAGCTTGCAGGAAACTGCAGCCTAGACGTTGTTGTTTGAATGAGAGGAATAAGGAAAGAAGGAGAATTTCAGGGCTGGAAAGAGGGACATGTAGAAGAGATAGAAGGATAGATGCTGGTCTGACAGAGACTTTCTAGCCTGCTCCCCAAGTGAGGAGCATCTGGGAAAAGAGGCAAATAGAACATATAAGTTAAGAGCAGGCTGACTCAAGTTCAATTCAGTTCTGTTTCCTCTGCTTTGTGACCCTGGGCAAGCTACTTAACCTCTCTGAGCCTCCATTTTACTTCTCATAAAATAAAAGAGTAAAGGGCAAGAATAATAATTCCCACAGGGAAAAAATCTAGAGAGGTCATACTTGTAAAGTATTGGTCATGCAGCCTGGTATATGGGGAGGATTTATAAAATGTCATTATTCTCATTATTATAAATAAGACTTAGGATGGAGAGAGGGACCTATGTCCCCTTTGTTTCCAAGCTCCCAGAAAGAAATAGCTTTTAAGTGTCTGGAACATGATAAAAATTGTCCTGAGTACAGTAAACCTGCTGCAGAGATGATCATTCTATAGATTCCGCAATAGTATAATTGTTAATGACTGTCCATCACATGCCAAAATAAAAGTTACTGTCCATTTTATTGGTGTTACTTCCTCCCCCCATTGAAAAATTGAAAATTACTCAACCAAGTTCTCTCATCTTTCTGATAAGCACCACCCTAGCTCCTTCAGCATCTCCTCCAGCTCCAGGTGGAAGGCAAAGCTTGGTCCTGAACACCCCATCTGTACCAGAGTGTGGTTGCTGCTGAAAGCTCTTCCCAGGCCTCTTTCCTCTCTCCTGCCACCCCCACAGGCCTTGTTCTCTGGGTACAGGCTGGCTCCAGGGCCTCTGAATATGAGTGGAGGACGCTGGGCCTCTGGGAGGATCAGCCTGGGGTCAGTCTCTCTCTCTTACTCCCCAGTGGTATGTTGGCTAACCAGCTCTCTGAGGAAAAGAACTCTGAGTAGTAATATTTGCTGATTTTGGTTGTATAAACACTTCCGCCTTGGCCATTTCAAGTTGCCAATGGCTTGCAAAACTCCTGAGCCAGTACCAGCTGGCTCCAGCACACCAGTGCCTCCTCCATGCTGTGCCTATCCTACCCATCCTGGTTTCCAGACATCCTGTTGGAGGGCACCCCTTAGCTCAACCTCTGCCAGACTCCCACCTAGCCCTGGGGTCCCCAGTGAGTTCTCCCAGGCTCTGCCCCTTCCAGCACCTCTGCCCTTGAATCTACAGGTTCATACCCTTCCTTACCCCAGAGCTAGCATTCTCTCTGTGACCCACTGGGTGTGGCACCAGCTCATAAGCTGGTCTCTTCCTTAAAGGCTCAGCTGCCCCTCCCCATCTTCAAACTGTGACCTTCATTCGAGCTTTACCATTTATTCTTACACTTGGCTGCGGCCTCCTCAGTGGTTTCCCAGGCCTCAGACCTTCTCTATCCAGTCTATTCTCCATACAGCCATCTGAACAATTTTTCTAAAACGTGAATAAAATTGTATTACTCCGATCCAATCACTTCATGGCAAATAGATGGGGAAACAGTGGAAACAGTGGCTGACTTTATTTTTCTGGCCTCCAAAATCACTGCAGATGGTAATTGCAGCCATTAAATTAAAAGATGCTTACTCCTTGGAAGGAAAGTTATGACCAACCTAGACAGCATATTAAAAAGCAGAGACATCACTTTGTCAACAAAGGTCTGTCTAGTCAAGGCTATGGTTTTTCCAGTGGTCGTGTATGGATGTGAGAGTTGGACTATAAAGAAAGCTGAGTGCAGAAGACTTGATGCTTTTGAACTATGGTGTTGGAGAAGACTCTTGAGAGTCCCTTGGACTGCAGGGAGATCCAACCAGTCCATCCTAAAGAAGATCAGTCCTGGGTGTTCATTGGAAGGACTGATGTTGAAGCTGAAACTCCAATACTTTGGCCACCTGATGCGGAGAGCTGACTCATTTGAAAAGACCCTGATGCTTGGAAAGATTGAGGGCAGGAGGAGAAGGGGACAACAGAAGATGAGATGGCTGGATAGCATCACCAACTCAATGGACATGGGTTTGGGTAAACTCTGGGAGTTGGTGATGGATGGGGAAGCCTGGTGTGCTGCGGTTCATGGGGTTGCAAAGAGTCGGACACGACAGAGTGACTGAACGGAACTGAACTGAACTCTCTTGCTTAAAAAGAACAAAAGCAAAACAAAACAATTTCCCTATTACCTACATGGTAAAGCAAGGAATGCCTTTTGTTGTGAATGTGGGATTTTTGCTTTGTTTTTCTTGGGGGTCATTTTCGGATCTCAGATATAAAGGGTCAAACTATCACACTCCTTGTTCTGAAAGATGCTCGTGTCATGATCTGTACAAAACCCCCTCCGATTTCATTTATGTGTGTGCAATCTCCTTTCTCACTATTCCTCTTATTATGACAGCCACACAAGTGTACTTTATTAAAATGTATATTCTTTCATTTGTATGTATCCTTGGGAAGTAAGGATTGTTTTAATCGCCATTAAACAGATCTGAGCGGAGCACCTGCCCTGTTTCTTCTCTCTTTACTCAGCACTGTGTTAACTCTTGTCCACTCTGTTGTGCATGCGTCTGGTTGCATTGCTTCCATTGCTTTGCAGCATAGCTGGATTACCTCCAACTCCCTCTCCACACATCATACCACCATGAGTACTCCTGGCATACCCCTGTGGACTGGTGTGAGAATTTTTCTGCAGAATTGTGGAGTCGTGGGGCATCTGCTTCCTCAGTTGATGAAGTCCTGCCATGTTGCTCTCCAGTGTGGCTGCACTGTCCATATTCCAGCTTCCCATTCAACCCCACCCCACCTCTCCAATCCTACCTCCTGCCACGCCCCCCATCCTAAGTTTCTGCCACCTGATATACTCTTACAAATTCACTGAAGGTGAATGTTTGGACACAAACTCCCTAGTTTCACAGACTGGGACACTCGGATCCAGAGAGGAGACATTAATGACTCGTGTTCACATACCATAGAATGGCTTAACTAGGAGAGCCCGAATCTCTTGATGATTCAAGACAATTTCACTTAACTCCAAGGTCAAAATTTTCACCCATTTTGCAGAGTGGGAAATGGGAATTCCAGAATTATGAAGTCACAAACTTCAGGTTATATGGAAAGTTAGAAGAAGACAAAAAAATCATGGTTCTTTTGTTTGTGAAATCCTACCTACCTACAAAATAAGCAAGCACTGGACACTCGTGTCAAAGTAGCCCAGGGGGCTGTGCTGGACTTCCTCCCAGCCATGAAAAGCAGCAATAGCCAGGGATCAGATGGCCCTCCCCACTGTGCTCACTTGTCATCTGGCACCAGCCTCTGAGGCCTGGATGATCGAATGGGTCTTTTATCAGCCTAGTCTTCCTGAGGCTTCAACCAGGGACAGTGCAATTAGAGTGAAGTTTGTTTCCGTGTAATTGTCAATTATTCCAATGGATCAAAGTTGGTTTGGGAAACCCGAGGCTAAATTTAAAAGTCAGTTTAAGCTTATGAGATAGTTTGGGGACAATAATAATGTAAACAAGCAGGCTCTTTAATACATTTTAAATGAATTCATTTCATTGTTCATGGTTTCTTTTTTTTTTTTTTTTTTTTTTNATGGTTTCTTTTTTTTTTTTTTCTTTTTATCTCTGGTCCCCCCTCCACGTTCATGGCTTCATTCCTAAACTGAGCAAAGGTTTAGAAGGGAAAGGATGAAGTTGGGAACAAAGTGATGCTATGTCTGGCATCCCCAGGCTTCTCCTTCACTTAGATCAGCCCACAGGTTGTCTCTAGAGAGTGGTTCCCACACTGAGCTAGGAAGGGACCCTCCCATCTTGCAGGGTCACTAGATACCCATGGTCTGCAAGTCCAGACTGTATCACTCCCAAGATTCTGCAGCAAAAACCAGGAAAACGGTCTCCTTTAGTGCCTATTCTTTATGCAAGCACAGCTCCGTCCCGCCTCCACACCTCTGCCTCCCCAAATCCGCCCACAAGTTGCAGGCAGTTTAACAGGCAGATCTAATCTCACCAAAATTTCAAAGCCATCCAGTCAACACACCTTAACTCTGCTTTTCTTTGCCTGTCCTTCTCCTCCCAAGGTGCATCACAGCAGAGACCTGTTAGAGAGAGCCAAGGCTCTCTCACATTTGGCTCTGGCACCTTCCACTGGAACTCATAATGGAGGAATACAAAGTCTTCAGTGTTTCTGATATATTGCATAGTATGGCTAAGAGCATGAGCTCTGGAGGTTGGAACCCTGGATTTTATGCTGTGTGAACCCGAGCAAGTTACTTAACCTCTCTGTGCCTAGGTTCCTAGGGATAGCAAAACAGAAGTACTAATAAGTACCTATCTATTATAGGACCTACTCCCTAGGCTTGTTGGTGAGTTAAAATGTGTCAATAGCCTCGTTAAAATATGCTAAGAACAGTGCCTGGCCTACAGTAAGTGCAGTGTAAGTGTTTGCTATCACGAGACTGATGGATGATGGCAATGATGGTGATGTGGGCAGCTTCAGGGAGAGAAGTGAGATGGGGATTGGTTGAACTGATTACTTCTGGATCATCTTCCCGTCACTGTCCTTGGAGCTGTGATTTTACGTCTATGCAAAGGAGGCTCCAGGAAACTAGCATTAAGCTGACTGGAATGAAATCATTCCCTGGATTGAGATCAGCGATAGGAAGAAATGCTGGACATCCAGGAGGGTGGGGCTCACCAGTAGACGGTTACTGATACAAGGCTGCTGCCAAGATAGCTCACATTTATCTTTTTAGGGAAGAGAATGAGCATCCTGTCACACGAGGCATTTGTAGTTTCTAGTTACTCAAAGCGTGGTCCCGGGAGGAACAGCATGAGCTTCAGCCCTGATGTTTATCAGCTATGCAGAATCCCAGGTCTGTCCCAAATCTACTATATCAGAATCTGTATTTTAATAAGACCCCCCAGGTGATTTCCATGTACATTACAGTTTGAGAAGCACTCCTGCTATCTAAAGCTTCCCTGGCAGCTCAGAAGAATCCGCTTGCAATGCAGGAGATCCGGGTTCGAACCCTGGGTTGGGAAGACCCCCGGAAGAAGGGAAATGGCAACCCACTCCAGTATTCTTGCCTGGAGAATCCCATGGACAGAGGAAATTGGGAGGCTACAGTCCATGGGGTAACAAAGAGTTGGACACAACTGAGAGATTTTCACTTCACCTCACTTGTTATCTAAATGCCGGGGGGGATTCCACACCCTCCCCTGAGGTTTCACTGGACTGTATGTGCCCTGCAAGCAGGGACTGTGCCTGTTTTATTCTCTACTGTATCCTTAGCTCTTGGCATCCTGCCTACCACCTAGGGAGCACTCATAAATAACCAGCAGAGAGATGCATGAATGGGTAACTGAGTGTGTGAGTGAGTGAATGGATGACTGCTGATCTCCGAACTCTGTCTCGTTTGGGGACCTCAGTGAATAGGGCTAGGATATCCCAGCAGGAGACAAACAGGTGACCCAGACAGATGCCTCTGCAGCACCTAAGTCACTGCCCAGATCAAGTGAGCTTGGCTTGAGGGACTTGAGACTTGCCGTTTTGTGTAACTGGGCAGAGCTGGGGCCCACAGGGCCTGACCTCGTGTCTACCACTCTGCTCTCAGAGTGATCTCAGTGGGTCCCTGCCCTCAGTCTCGAGTGTCCTGACAGAGTCAGAAAACAGGTCAGTCTGACACGACCTGTTCTAAACATGCCTGTGCTGCCAGACAGCGCACCTGAGTCCACATCTGGGCACTCAGCGTCCAGCCCCTTCAGGCCCTGTGTGCTTTCCTGGGGGCAGACAACGCCTTCAGAGATTTATTCTCTCCAAGGCTTTGAAAATATAAATGACTCTTACCTGTTTCCAGACTTGCAGTCCCAACCAGACTCGCACAATCCCTCAAGGGTCAACAAATTGTGGTTGGGCAATTGCCTTTGCAAGTGTTTTTAAATACCCTAGCACGTCATTCGTCTGGGCCAAGAGGCAAGCGACAAGCATAGTAACTCAGTGTTTGATTGTAGTGACCTCTTCCTCTTCTTCGGAAGTCTTTTATCCCTACTAATATTTGCTCTAACCTTTACAAGTCTAAAGATTATGCTAAAGATCTGTCCAAAGGATTGGGGGCTGTGTGTGATAGCCCTAAGGCCTTTGAAGATCTGTGGGCAGCTCACAGAGAACCCCGCTGTGGAGGGCCTTCTTTATCTCATTTCCAGCCAGCCCCTTCTTCTGCCATCACTTAACTATAGGAGAATCTTTAAGAACGGAGGCAGACAGGAATGCATTCAATGTTTGATGTGGAACAGACCAGGCCTTGGATCCCAGCTAGAGTGGGGGATGGGAGAGCTCTGGGAACAACGGGATAGCAGCTCACTGGGCATGAGGGCATCAAGGTGCCCACACACCTGTGAAGTGTGAGGCTCAGCCTCTCCTCTTACCTGTCCCCTACTTTGCTGTGTTCCTCTCCCCTGCACTGCCTCAAAGTAAAATATTCCTACTCCCTATTTGCCTGATGAGCTGGTTAAGTGTGGCAGGCATCGTGGTTGCCCACTCCCAACCTCCATTCCCACCCCAGACTTTCCCCTTCCCAGAGGAGCCCTATTTTGTTGACTATTAACTTTTCTCCTCTTGCCCTGAGCCTTGGGAGGAGTGGACACAGCCTTTAGGTGCCCCCTGGGTCTAAACCATCCTTGGTTATTCTTATTTGCACCACAGAAAACTGCACCTCAAGCCTGCAGGGGAGTTTCTGAGAGGGATTAATTGTTTTTGAAAACAGACCCTTGGTAAAGAAGGTATTGTCTTTTTCTCATTGTGTTGAGGTGGTGCTGGAAATGGTCACAGCTATGGGAAGAACCAGACTTAAGACAAAGCTAAGATGTTTTAGGTGTCAAAGAGAAAATATAAAAGGAGGCTGAATCCTTGATGACATCTGTGGACCACTGAATTAATCAACCCGGAGGTGCCCTACCTCTGGACTGGTTGTAACATGAGCTAATAAATCTTCCCATTGTCTGGAGATGTTGAGTTGCATTTGCTGCAGCCAAAAAGGAAAAAGCAAAATGCATGAATAGATGTAGACGTTTCAGGAGGGGCTGTGGTTCTCCTATCTCCTTTATGGTGACTGATCTAAAGAGAAATCCGGGCCTCAGTGTCAAGTGCTATGCCTCCTGTAAACACACACACACACACCCATGTGCTTCACGCCACTCACACAGACACATGTCAACATCAGCCAAGGAATGAAGGTAATTATGTGAATATTCTTACAAGAAGAACCTAGTTATGCTTAAAGTCCAAGAACAAGGGCCCAGTTTTGTTCAGATCAGGGAAATGAAGCACCACCAGGTGGGATTGGGTGAGAACAAGCCAATTAAATTGTGGCATTTATTAGTATCTTGTCCTTGAGCTTAGGGACTAATTGGTGCAAGTTTTCTACAAGAGGGTTTTGGCAACCATAATTCTGCTGCTAAAACTGAAACTCGTAATTTTGATGCTAAATGGTCCTTCTGTTCAGAGCTCATTTTGTAATTCAAGAGACACAAAATATCTGATGAATAAAGTTCTTATGAGGAAGATGGTGCCAAGCCTGCTGAATTGAGCCCTGCCCATGCCAGCCTGCTGGGTCCCAGGAGTCATCTTTGCATCTATCGTTTTCAGGAAAGCAGAAGCTAGAGTCTTGCATCTTTCTCCAGAGAGAGAGATTCGAATACAAGAAATTAATTGTCCCAGAGTAGGGTATGGTGGGAGCATGGAGCGGGGCTCTCAGGGGCCCCTGAAAGGGAATGAATGAAAGAGACAGGGTCAAGCAGAGAGAGAGAGAGACTGAGCTGAGATGTAGTAGTTTTGACAGCTCTTAGCAGATCCCACAGGGAGCTCAGGAACTGGGGTGGCCCTTCAGAGTTGCCCTGAATTAAAATAAGGGGACTGGGACTTTGAACTTACTCATAGACTAGGGATGTGGGCTGTCCCTTGGGAAGGCATATAACTTGGCAGGGCAGCAACCTCTGAAGGAAGGAGGGCAACTCCCAGGGAGGTAGCTTGGGGCTGTCAGCAGCAACATTCCTGACCACCTGGGGAGGAAACGCCTTAGTGCTGCAGGAGGGCTCCTCGTGGTGCACCAAAGCCTTCACTGCACATCTGATGTGGATATTGGAAGGTGCTGAGCAGAAACACTGTCTTACTCCTATTCCCAGCAGCTCCCAGACTGCACACTGTTGACACTTTGTAAATATTGCTGGCTAAATGATGATGGACATGCAAGACCAACTGGGGACAACAATGAAAACATCATGCTTTATCCTCTTTTTTAACTTACTTCCCCATTCAGAGAGATCACTGTTACCTCCAAAGCTGTCAGACCTGGTTTAAATGGCATAGATCTACTTCAAATCAGGGAAGCCACCGCGCCGGCTGGGATTGTTTGTCAACTCTTTGGGGCTGGGGGGTGGGGGGGGGCAGTTAAAGCATTACTGCATAGCATACAACAAAATAAAATTCAGGTGGTTCAAGCATTAGATATAAAGGAATTAAAATCATAAAAACATTAGAGGAGCATTCTAGAAGAATGCTTATATAAACTTGGGGTTGGTTAGGCCTTAGATAGGTCTCACAACGTGTCACTAAGCATTCAAGCATTTCTAAACAAAAACAGTAAAGAAAAAGATTGATGAATTTGATTACTTAAAAAGAAAATTTTCACTGCACCTAAAAAACCACCATAAGCAAAACTGAAAGGCAAATGACACACTGGGGGAAATATAATAAACATATATTATCAGCAAAAGGTTAATGTATATGAAGAGCTTTCAGAAGTCAAAAAGAAAAAGATAACCACCCCCCTAAAAATGGGCAATTGACATAAGTAGGCAATTCACTAAAGAAAAATTACAAGTAGACAATAAACATGTGAGAAAACGTTCAGCCTCACTGGAAACAAAAGATATGCAAATTAAATCAACAATGAGTGTGGGGAATTGGGCATTCTTATACCCTGCTGGAGGGAGTGCAAATTGGTGCAACCTTTTTAGAGGGCAATTTGGCAATATTTACCAAAAGTCTCAAAAACTTTGTATGCGGATCTTTGACTCAGCAGTTTCATTTCTAGGAATTTAAAGGATTGAAGCAAATATATGTGCAACTATTTATATGTGGATCAGTATATTCCATAAAGAATTATTTATGTTGGTGAAACCTGGAAATAATCTGCATATCCATAAGCAGTTGGTTAAATTATGGAATATCCATACTGTGGGAGGCTATGGAACCATTAAAATGAAGTTACAGATTATTTGCTGACATGTTTGTAATATATTAGTAAGTGGAAAAAACAGGCTACAGAATAATACAGATAACACCATAACTGTGTGTGTGTTTGTTGTGTGTGTGTACCTAGAAACATTTATTTTCTAAATATTAACTTTTCACTTGGTAGTAGATTACCAGTCTTTGTTTCCCTTGTGTTTCTCTGTGAGCTGTCCAAATTTTCTCTATTAGTAAAGAACTACTTTTGTATTTAGGAAATAAAATGTCAAGAACAAAATAACTGAATTTGGTTAAATTAGTAAAAATAATGTAATTGATAGTTTTATGAGTATCAGGAATGGAGCCCTGACACCAAGGTGGGTTAGACCTGGACCTGTCTCACTTTTGAAGCTGAGGATTGACAGCCAGAGTGAAGCTCACCTGAATTCCACGAAAGATGCCCAATGTGAAGTTATTGATGGTGTAAGACCATAGGTGGCTTGATTGCAAGGATGATTCCTGAACATCTCTGTGACCAGAACAGGCAATGAGCTGAAAGAAGGTGTGAATGACTGGCACAATTAGTAAACCTGCCTTCTACTCCTCTCTCGTGAAGAAGTTTACTGCATAAAAAAGCTTGTTCCTTGCTCCTGTGGGAAACACAGTGTTCTTTTCACCAAGATATCCTGATTCTGAGCAGAGGTTGAGACCAGATGAAGGCTACTTTCCACTCCAGTTCTGTTCCCCATGTCTGTGCCCGCCACCCCCCCCCCCACACACACTCTTGTCTAATTCTGCATCTTTCACTGTAGAGACAGTTGGCTGTTCTACACAAAGAGGTTTTGTATTAACCTTGGACCCCAAGTACAGATGCATGAAACTCCTGAGGGCCCCCAGTACAGTTGTATGACTCAGCTTTCCTACTGGAATAGATGGTGAAACTGTAGCTAAGCTTGGGTTCGTGGGCAGGTGGATGGATGAACAAATGGATGGATGGCTATCAGGTCACACTTAGCTAAAAGCAGAGAGTAGAAAAGGTAGAAACTGGAAAGTAGGGTAAGGCTGGAAGTGACTGGGAATATTGACAAATGCGAACTGAGGTGCTTTCCATTCATTCTTACCTTCCCTGATGTCCACTGTTAGCCCTCCCTCTTCCTTCAGGAATTTGTGACACTCCACCCCGACCACAGTGCCTGGAGCTCTCACTGCTGTCTTTTGTATCCACAGAGAAGCTGGCTTTGTGTGTCCTGTGTATTTGCTTATCTGCCTCCCCTTCCAGACAAGGAATCCTCTGAAGACAGTGATTTTTGACTCAGTCAGTTAGAGAAGCCCAATCCAACTGGATTGAGCACAAGCGAATTTATGTCTCTATAACTGCTGTGAACCAGAGGATAGGACTGGTTTCAGGTGCAGTTTGGTTCAGGGGTTCAGGCATTTTCACCAAGGAAGACCTGGTCTCTCTCTCCATTTCTCTGCTTCTTTCTCTCAGGTTGGCTCTGTTCTCAGACATACATTTCTCTTGCGCAGCAAAAGAGCTGCATCAGCTCCAGCAATCACATCCTCTCTCCTCTAAGCTCAGGCAAGGAAACATTCTAGAATCAGCTCTCCCTCCCCTGACCGCCTGAGCCTTATTTCATCCTCAGCTTCTGATAGGACCTTGTGCTTATTCCTGAGCCAATCACTGTGGCAGAGCTTTCTGACTGGCTTACGTTTAGACTGGGAAAGAGGTCTTTGCCCAGAGACAGGCTGGGTATCTTAGAAGAAGGGTGAGATGCTGATTTGCACAAGGGACAGATGCCCATGGCAGACCGTGTCTTCTTCACCACCTGGCACATAGTTGGCATCAATACTTGCTATTTCCAGGACCCCATCCCGACAGAGAACACAGTGTGAGCTTGTCATGGAAGCCCTCCAAGACTTCAGTAGCCCAGCAGGGGCTCTGTGTCCCTGAGTTTCATCTACCAACCACTCCCCCAGATTTCCTGTGCCTCCTTCACGCGGTCCTGGCAGCTGTCAGCAGGTCAGCCCACTCCTCCTCATTCCAGAGCTCTGGGCCACACATACTTGAAATTGACGCAAACCTAGAAAACTGCGATTTGGGTTTTTTCCTCTTCTTCCCAGCATGGATTTTGCTCAGCCAGCCAGAACTGGTGGTCACTGACACTACTGCCCAGATCTGTGCAGTAATAACAACCCCACTAACAACAATAACAGTCACTATTTTACCAACTTCCACTTTAAAGGTCTACAATGCATCAGACCCTTTAACTGAATCACCGCATGTCGGCACAGTAGCTTTGCAGTATAGTGTAACTGAGCCAACCAGTCTTTGCCCACCTCTATATCCAAATGGGATCACTTTACTAACAACCATTCAGATTTCACAGACTTGTTGCCCGCAAATTCTGGGGCATAATCTTCCACCCCCTACAAATGTGTCTGTGGGTTCCCATCTAATATGGGCTCACAGGCTCTGCCAAGATTTCCATGGTCTCCATTCTGTTGCACCCAGGTCCTTGCCACTGAGCCATGAGGCACTGTGTTTCCTGCCACTGCCTGGTGGCAGCTTTGGGGACGATGCCCCCTCCTCCTCTCTGCGCTGCCATGCACTGTTAGTGGGGCGCTAGAGCAGATCTGTTTGTTTCCTGATATACAGTATAGCAGGCTTCCCAGGTGGCGCTAGTGGTAAAGAACCCGCCTGCCAATGCAGGAGACATAAGAGAAGTTGGTTTGACCCCAGGGTCAGGAAGATCCCCTGGGGGAGGGCATGGCAACCCACTGCAGTATTCTTGCCTGGAGAATCCCGTGGACAGAGGAGCCTGGCAGGCTACAATCCATAGGGCTGCAAACAGTCAAACGGCTGAAGCGACTTGGCATGTGTGCACAGATATAATACAGAGATTGAATTGTATACCCCATCACACACACCCTAACCACTGCATGCTGGTTTGAAACCAGTGGGAACTAGCCTGGGAAAAAGGCACAAGCGACAGAAACCATGCTGAGCTCAAGAAGCACGTCTCCCTGCCCTCTCTCTTTTTCTCTTTCTCCTTCCCTCTACTCCACAAACTCAACCCAAAGACTGTTTCACAGGGACAAGTCCTATGTGTCTGAGTCTCCTTTCTCAGGACTTTCTCCTAACTGGCTGAGAGTGGGCCTTCAATAAATACCTGTTAAATGATTGGTTAGTTAAATGGATAAAATACTGAATCAGTTCTTATGCTAAATAGTATCTGGTGAGCCCCCTCCACGTATATCTGGATTTCATAGACTCAAGTCTGCATCCTTATTAGTTAGACTGGTATGATTCTCCTTCATTTTACAGATTTAAGAAAATGAGGCCCAGAGAGGTTAAGTCACTTGTTCAAAGTCACACAGCCAACAAGGGGCAGAGCTGGGATTTAAATCCAGGACTAACTGGTGCTCAAATCCTTTCCTTTTCCCACTCCACTATCTCCACAGAAAGACACTGGACTTGTGGTTAACGAGGTGGCTGATTCTACCTCGAGCTGGAACTTCCTCCTTGGTGCCTGCTGCGAGGTAGGGCCTCCCAGACAATGCTGACGCTGCCTACTTCCCTATTGCACCCTTAGATATAACCAGTCCAGGCTAAAGGTCCCCAGGGATGGTCCACCCCAGTGTCTGGCTTGCCTGCCTGTCCTGGGAGAGGACAGCTCTACATCTGAGCCTGATTTTTCCTGCTCACCTACCACTCACACAGCTACATCTGAGAGGTCAATGCTGTTCTGCAAGTCCTCCTGACCTCACCACCTGCCACACCCTTTCCCAGCTCTCTCTGATTTGGAGGCACGGCAGTCTTGAACAATGTCTCCAGGGCTTCTGGAGAAGACGGGTCAGCCTTTTGGCTTCAGTTCACTGGTGGAGCAGGACCTTTTGGGATCGGAGGCTCCTGGCCCACTAGCAAGAGAGTCATGCCTGCCCCATGAGCTGGGATGGGTGCTGTGAGTCTCACAGCACAGTCTCCCTATTCTGGATATGTGCTCTGCCCTACTGACAGGCTTCTGACCCAGCCCCTGGTTTTCCCCTTCATTTCTAAACTCCTGAATTATCGCAGCTTGTTTTGACTGGGGCCTTGCCTCACATCTGCTAAGATTCCTCCATGCCTCTCTCCTTCTGCCTGCAGGCTCCTACAGTATATTCTCAGCCTGAGATAATCAGGGCCACCTATGGTTGCCTTTTTCCTGCTTCTGAGAGCAACACTTTAGGTATCGATCTTGGCCAAGATCAGACAAAGTTCACTGGTTGAACTTTGGAATTTAGACTGCTGGACCCTCTCTCAAGCCTGAGTAGCCTTGGCCCTAAATCACTGCCTGGCAGAGGCCCCATCTGGACTTCCACGTGGACAGAGCTGAAAGCTGTGCAATTGATTTCCAGTGGGATAGTTTGGAGGTGTCCTGTTACAATGGCATAAGTGGGGCCTCTGTAAATTTACAGACCCAGTTCTGAAGNGCCAATGGTGGAAGCTCCAGAAAAAGGAATACAACGTCATTCCCACTAGCCCCATCCTGTGGGCTCTATCAATTCTCTAGAGCTGTAGCAACAAGCTGCCAGGCAGTTAGTCTCCCATTTGGGGATGACTGGAGAGAGGCAGCTGTGAATAAGGCCCTCCCTGTTCCGTGTGTCTTGAATCTAAGGGCTTTTTTGAGATTAAATATAGTCTCATCCACTGTGATGTCTCGCCTCCTCCCTCCCTCTCTGTGAAGCCCTTCCGAGGGAACAGATGTGCTATGCAGCTTTTTATATCAACTCAGGTCTCTAAGCTGGTCCTAGCTAACTGCTTTAACAAAGCAGGAGCGCACTTACAAAGGAGAATCCTGCCCTTGCCCTGCAAGCCTGTGTGTCTAAGACTCAAAGCTTTCACTTTCCCCTTGAGCCTTTACAAAAGCTATTCCTGCCTTCCCCTACCTCCTCAAAGGCTCTCTTTGCTACATGGACAACCTTATATATAGCAGGACAAGCAGGGGTGAATATGGTTCCAGGGAGAACTGTCAGAGACAGGGTTCAAGCCCCAGGCAGAAGACTGAGGAAGAGTGCTGGCCTCCCTCAGAGATGCTTTATTACTTGGTTTCATCAGTCACTGGTGATGAACCCTATGCCCAAATGAGAAAAGAGAAAGTCGCACTGTGTGTGGCAGATGGTTCCCTTTTGAGTAATGCAGTCAGACGGGGTGGGCGAGGCATGCGTGCTAGGCTTCCCTGCCTGTGGGCAGGCTCTGAGATTGCAGCAGATGGCAGTGGAAGCCTGGTGGAGGGGACAAAGGAATGTTCAGGCATCGGTGACCTCCATGTTCTGCAGCTGGCTCTCCAGGGCAACATCTCTCTCTGCACCTTTCTTCTTGCTGCCCTCATGCTGCTTCTTCTGCTTCTTGGAGGGCTCCTGGTCGATGGGCGCAGCCTTCACAAAGGGGATCAGTTCTTGGAGACCTGAAAGGGAAGCATCAACCAGATAACCTGCCAGTCCTCAAGGGTCAAAGCCCAGGGACCTCTGGGGAAAGTTCCACGAGACAACAGTGGGCACCGCTTTCCTCTGTTCCTTTCCTTTCGCAGCCTGAATTTTAGCTGCATTTAAACAGACTAACATACCTGTACTGGCTACTTTCAACCATGCCCCTTGCAGTGCCTGGCACCAGAGGACAAGGCAGAGTTTGGGGGCCCGTGAATCAACAAGAAAATTTGATGCAGGAGTAGGAAGATGCACAAGAGGAGGAAGGCAAGCAGTCTCACCTGGCGGCATGAATTCCTTCAATTTCTCCGGCACGAGGATGCCCTTCTCTGTCTGGTAGTTCTCCAGGATGGCACAGATGGTGCGGGTTGTGGCACACATGGTGGCATTGAGCATGTGGACAAACTCCACCTGCGAGGAGATGGTCCCCAGACGGAGCAGTTATACTCAAGCCCTTGCTGGCCCTCTGAGGGAAGGGTCAGACTACCCAATGGCCTCCTTCTTTCAACCCCTTTCAAGCCCGACCTGCAAAAGATGAGGGCCTGAAAACTGGGTTTGGAAAGATAAGCCTACAACCCAGACCTTCTTGCACGAGAAGGAAGACCTTGCCTCCACCTTGTTCTGTGTGGACAAATGGGGATATCTCTTTATCTGGAGTTACAGAGAACAAAACCAAGAGGAGAAAAAACTAGAATTATTTTGTAGAACAGAGCGAGGCTCAGGTTTCCATCTGGAAGGACTCAGTCCTGACTCAGGGAAAGCCATTTTCTGATTCCCTCTTTGGCTAGAGTGAGCAGCCCAGGTTTCCCCATGACGCTGGGACATGATGTCCCCCAAAGGCCAAAATAAGGTGGCTCCACTCTGTGCTAAAAGGCCCCGCCGCCTGCCTCCTCAGGGACCATCTAACCTTGTCCATCATCTTCTTGGTCTGCCCGTATCGGATTCGAAGCCGGCGAGCCTGATAGTCTGTGCAGTTAGAACAGGAGACTAACTCACGGAAGGCCCCCGAGCCCGGAAACCAGGCCTCCAGGTCAAGCTTCTTACTGGCAGCATGATTCAAAGAACCTGCAAGGAAAAACCCTATAACTGATGAAGGAGGGATGCTATTTCAGGAGGCTAACCTTTAGCAAGCCCAAAGAATTCTTTAATTCACATCCTATCCCCAGAAGAAAAATCATGCCCAGATATTCTTATCACCAAAAGCTCCCAAGGGAGAAGAGTGTGATATTTTAATTAATGTGGGCAATTAACTGGATTGTGGGCTGTTTCTTTGTAGGGCAGCCCCACTGGCCAGGGTGGTGTCTGTGGGATGCAGGAGAGGGAGGCGGATACCTGAGACAATATTCACGATGTGGTAAGGGATCCCCAGAGACTGGTAGAACTCCTCCGCGGTGGCGATCATCTCCTCAAACATCTCCCAGGACTTGTTGTCGTGTGGCGAGGAGTAGACAAACTGCTCTATCTGCAAGGACAGACCCAAGGAGACGGGAACGATGGGGTGGGATGAATAAACTCAATGCTGAGTGGCAAGCTATCCTTGCAACAAAGACCTATTCCTACTCCACTGGGAGTCAGGCGGGGCTGGGGCCCCCGGTGAGCAATATGGGCTGCACTGGGCTGGCTGGGGCTGCAGCAAGAACAACTGCTGGTGTCAACAGTGCCCCACAAATGTGCCGGGTACTGTTCTAAGTACTTGCCATGTGATAACTGGTTTCATCCTCATAGTTGCCTAAAGAGGCAGGAACTACTATCGTCCTCCTTTTACAGAGGAGGATACAGCACAGAGAGTTTAAGCAGCTAGTTCAAGGTTATACAGCAGCAGGTGGTGGAGTGTGCCTTTGGACTTGGGCTGCCTGGTTCCTGAGTCTGTCCTCCAGCCTCTTCCCTACAAACACAGATGGGGGCAACGAGAGAAAAGACTAGAGCTGGGACGGGGCTGAACGGCACAGATTTTTGTCTCTCCACTAACCACCCTGGAGAGATAGACAGAAGAGTCCCACTCCTCACCCTGACCTGTCTACTCACCTTCTCAAACTGATGGACTCTAAAGATGCCACGGGTGTCACGGCCATGGGAGCCCACCTCCTGGCGAAAGCAGGTGGACAGGCCGGCATACTTGATGGGCAAGTCCTCTGGCCGAAGCCACTCGTCCCGGTGGAGAGCAGCAATGGGTTGTTCAGAGGTAGCAATCAGATATTTCTCCTCAAAGGAGTTATCATCAGACCTTTCACTGCCTTTGCCAATCACCTGTGGGAGGAGGGTAATGTTTACTAGTTAAGACTGAGGCAGGAGAACCTCAGCTCCAGCAAGAAGCCACAGAGAAGATCTGCATGATGGGAGGATGAATTTCCCTCAATCCCTGCCCACGAGTGAGCAGGAGATGCTAAAAAGATAAGGCAGTGAATGGGTCAAAGTCTAGTCCCTACTAGAGATCAAGTAATGCAAAAGATAAAATATTCTGATACTACGTTTTTTCTCTTGGGTGTAACATGTGACATGTGAAATCTCATGTCCCCAACCAGGGATCATACCCATGCCCCCCTGTAGTGGAAGCAGGCAGCCCTAATCAATGGACCACCAGGGAATTCCCTGTGATGGTGTTTTTACTTTACCTAATAAATGAAACACATAAATGATGTATAATGGCCAATGATGGCAGGTATCCAATAAAACCTGAGCTGGTAGCAATATGAATTAATCCACTTGACAAATGTTTGTGAGGCATTTAGTAAAAGCCAAATTCTTTTTGCCAGTGCTGGGCAAAAGGAGACAGTCTCTGCTCTCGTGATACTTGTGGGTTAATCTAGGGTTATAATCCTTGAAGAATCACTTTGGTACTTAGCTGAAGAAAGTAATGCAAAAGAGAAAAAAAAGCTATACAGAACAGAGCTTACTGTAACTTACTGATAGCAAGAAAAGGAAGCCCCATAAATACGCATTTCCTACTCCAGGGGGTCTTTCCAACCCAAGCATTGAACCCTTGTCCCCTGTATTGGCAGGAGGGTTCTTTACCACTGAGCCACCAGGGAAGCCCAGAAGCTCCCTAAATATTCAACAGGGGAAGAGCTGGGTAGCCTATATCCATGCCATGTAATATTATGTAACCATTAAGAAGTGATGGCTATGAAGACCATGCAGTTACACTGAAAAACGCTTCTGAAACAATGTGAAGTAAGACAATCTATACAGTGTGATTAGAAGTATGAGAAGACAATATATGTGTGAAAAAAGGCACCAAAAGAATATTAAAAGTGACAACTGTATTAGATAATGGGAAAGAAGACGATTTCCCACCACCGCTTACAAATTTTGTGCACTTTGGTGGCTAGTGCAGCTGAGGAAGTAAAATTTTAATCTTAATGTAAATGACCACGTGTGACTAGTGGCTGCCATTTGGACAGTCCAGATGTAAAGACTATTTTTTCTTTCCCTACATGGTTTATGTGATGCACTGAAATTGATCTTTAGCACCGGAGCTTAGAAAAGAAGCTCGTAGATTATTATTAAGCTTGGACAGAAGGAAATTGCCAAAGTGGCTGATCTTCCCACTCCTGACCCCAGACAGGAAGCTTCCACGGGGGAGATATTATGTGGTATTTAATAAATTTTTTAAAAAAAGAGGAGAGGAAACTTCTCCTGGGCCAGCGTTTGGCAATCTGGGAAATGACCTTGCTAACTAACAGTGGGAACTTAGCCCCGTGTGGGGCTATTCATAGGCAACATAAAAATAATAGAACTTGTGGTCTAGTATGGTATAGCCAGTAGCCACGTATGGCTATTTAAATTAAAAATTAATTCCTGGGTTTGCATGAACCCCATTTCAAGTGTTCAAAAGCCACCTGTGGCTGGTGGCTGCCACACTGGATAGGACAGACATGGGTTACATTTCTACTACTACAGAGTGTTCTGTTGGACAGCACTGCTCTAGAGGGTTAATGAACTGAGGTTATGAGCTAAGAAGTGCCAGCCCAAATTCCTCTATATGGAGATCTGTGATTCTCCCTGCCTATGGATCCAAGAAGCATCTGGATAAGAGACAGAGAATGCAGGGAACACAGGGAGCACCTGCTACGTAATATTTCTCATAATCCTTCATATAAGCTTCTCCCTGGTGTTCCCTGCAGGGCATCTACTTCTAAAGTTCTGTCAGTGATCACTCATCCAATCTTGAGGGTTGAGATGGGAGGAAAAAAAAAAGAGAAAAGATAAAAAGAGGTCCCATCTGATAATACACACGTTCTTCTCATTAAAAGGAAGAAGAGGAGGGTCCCAGGGTTGTATTAATGTTTGGAGAGAGCATTTTGTTTCCCACGGCATCTTGAAAGAAAACGTAACTCTGAACTCACCAACAGGACCTAGTGGGAAGAAGGTTCTGGGTAGTAAACTTATCTCTCTAAATAGATAAATTAGAAAAAATAAAGAAAAATAAAGAAAAAAATAAATAGATAAATCAGGTGAGGCCAGGAGCACTTGTCTAACTACTTCCTACACGGATTTAAGAAGGAAATAGCCAATAGGAACACAGTCCCTCTCCCAACCCTCCACCCCTGATGGAACGGTGTTGAAGGAGAGGGACAACTGAGCAGTGAACTCAGCTGTGACGGGCAGCCGTTAGTCGAGACACCAGAAATTCTGGCACAGATGGGAGCGATGGCGGATGTTAAAGCTGACTGATTCAGAATGACCTTCTGTACCTCAACTCAAATCCTCTGGCTCACCCTGAGATGCCTCATGGTTGAAAAAGTGCCATAAACTGGGAGCTACATCCATCCAAAGGAAAGTATATCTCCCCCGTGGAAGCTTCCTGTCTGGGGTCAGGAGTGGGAAGATCAGCCACTTTGGCAATTTCCTTCTGTCCAAGCTTAATAATAATCTATGAGCTTCTTTTCTAAGCTCCGGTGCTAAAGATCAATTTCAGTGCATCACATAAATCATGTAGGGAAAGAAAAAATAGGCTTTACATCTGGACTGTCCAAATGGCAGCCACTAGTCACACGTGGTCATTTACATTAAGATTAAAATTTTACTTCCTCAGCTGCACTAGCCACCAAAGTGCACAATGGCCGCTACATATAACATTTCCGTCCTGCAAGGATGTCTTGCTGGACAGCAGTGCTGTGTCTTCGAAATTAAACTTCTTACCTTAAGGAGATTCTGCTACACTGCCACAGGCTACTCACCTTATAAAGTTCTTCATCAAACTGGCTGAGCTGTGCCACTTCCTGCATGACCTCCTTCCTCATGAAGAAGGGGGTATAAATGGGAGTGTAGCCCCGACTTTCCAAGGTCCGAAGGGCAAACTGGATGAGTGCTTGTTCCAGGAATACCAGGGGCCCCTGAGGGAGCAGAGACAGAGCACCATGTGACTGGGGGCTGCCACCATCATGCTCATCTGCTGGTGTTTACACCCAGAGGCAGCTGGGGGCACATGGGAGGCCACCAAGACTGCAGACCCGACAACTGACTCTAGACTCTTTCTTAACACCAGAGCTCAGCATATCATCTGAAAAGCATTCCCTCTAAGATACAAAGCAAAGGAAAAGGATTATGCACCCAAGGCGCATGGGAGAGCTTCCTTGTGCAAAGTCTTAAACACTGGACTTATTTGTAAATGCACAATAAACCTATAAGGACAGTATTTTCGAGATGACTTTACCATGTCCTTTTTGGAAGGCTTTCCTGAAGGCATCCTTCCTCTGTCCCGGCTGATCTGGGTTTGCCACCTCTGCCCATCCATTCCCACCGCACCCTGGGCTTCTCACACCACAGCACTTATGCTACTTGTCTGACTGTCCAATTACACTGAGCTCCTTAAAGGCAGAGACTGTTCTAATTCAGTCAACAAAACATATATTCATTGTGGAGGATCACTTAGTGGCTTTTGTTCCAGGGAATCCTGATAAGCACTCTCCTGCTTTAGAAAGAGAATTGCATCTAATTGCCAGTAAGTTTGTGACAGAAAGGCAGATGTCTGGCCTCTTTAAGTGGGTTATGGTTTCTGCACTACTTTTTTGCAGTTCTTTCTTTATAACCGATTTTACTGGTTATAACCAACCTCTCACTCTTACCTTCAGAAAGTACCCACGACTCCCAGCCACCACGGCCCCCTTCTCGCCTTCAAAGCCATCTACCATCACCACCAGGTCCACGTGAGAGTACTTCTTCCTGACCGTACAATCACCCCAAATCCTCTCTACTTTGTTGTCAGCGTCCTAAGGAAGTAAGAGCAGAAGAGACAGATGCATGAGCTCTTAAGTCTACAGCCTCCATTTTTCCAAACCTTAATCTCCAAGAACAACCCAGGACTCTGGGATGTCTCCATTTAACTCAAACACTAGGTTTTGGCCCTCGTGTGCAGGGACTAGAGAAGGGAATTCGGTACAAAATTTGCCTTCAACAGAAAAATAATAATTTACAAATTCCTAGAAGCAATTCTAGCCATGGAACTGAAATCATGATTTTCCAAAAGATCTGTAGTATTCTCTCTCTTTTTTTAATCCTTTCAAATGACTCCTGGAAAATCCTACATAGGGAAAACCCTTTCCTGGACAATCCTCATTGCCTGGGGTACAAAGGAGAATGTAGAGTTCTTTTTTTCCAGGCTCTCCTTCGTCCTGGGGCCACATGAGGGCGGGCTCGGGGCTCTGACCTCCTGAGTCTGCCACCCCAGCCCTCAATGAGTTTAATGTTCAGTTCTCCAGGGAATGAATGAAAGAGGCACAGATGGGCCCTGCCACGGCTGGGGTGTCAGGGAACAAAGGCTGGGCTCTGAGCTGCTTTGTGCTGGGGAAGCTCCCACTCAGCAGGAAACTTTTATCATGCAGATTTCCCTTCAACCTGCGGCTTCTCAGCAGGGTGTGGGTGAGGGGTGAGGTTGATTCTGCAGATCCCTCCCACAAGGCAAGCTGCTACCAGGGGCAACACGCAGTGGATGGGGCAGCAGCCCGATTTAGGAGAGGTTTCTGTGCCAGGAGTCTCCACCTACCTGCTGCCTCTGCTATTTCCCAATCAGGAGGGGATCTGACTCTTTCACAGTTCTCAATTGGTGGGCAAGGCAAACACACAAAGAGCCTGCTTTTCTTAGACCGAGAGTGCCAGCTTTCACTCTCCCCCTCCCACCCCGCCCCCTTTCCCAGCGGAGAGGGGCGACACGAGGCAGCCGCTAGCTGTGGCGCTGACACCTGCCTCGTCATTGCTGATGGGCACCGACGGGTGCAGGAGGTTCCCGATCTCGCGAAGGTTCTCAAACCGCTCAGCTTCCAGTTTTATCCGCTCGGCGTCACACTTCAGGATGGCTTCGTCGATGAGGAGGCGGACTTTTTTGATCTGTGAGACTTTCAGGTTCTGTAGGTGAACAAGGCCAAGCCCGCCCCAGGCCACAGTAAGTCAAGGACCGGATGGGGAACAAATTCTGCTGCCTCAGCCCTGTTGCGCTCTAGTGACAACTCTTGTGATAGCATTTTCAAAATTGACACTGGAAGCTTTCAAAGAACTGAGAGCCATTTCACACAGGGATATATATAGTCTTGCCTGGCAAATGCGCTGGCATTTTCTTTCAGGGTGCCTAAGGCAGAGATGGATAAACTCCAGCCGCTCCTCTTACTCCTATGTATGTCAGGAGTGTTAATACCATAACTCTTTAAGAGCTCTTTCTCTTAACTTATACTTTCCTTTTTCTTTAAATTTTATTATTTTTAATTGGAGGATGCCTACTTTATATCGTTGTTAGTTTCTGCCACACAACAAGAAGCAGCCATGCATTTTCTGAGGGCACCTCTCAGTGTCCTGATTAAACCAACATACTACCCATTTAATTGCTCTCTAGAAAAAGTGCAAATTTATTAGAAGCCAGAGAACTTCTCTTAAGCTTATTTTGTATTCCTTACTGCAGGGGTTTCAAAGTGTCCTCTGATTTCTTGGGGAGACCCTTAGCAGGTAGGGCAGGTCGGGAATACCACCCCAAGTGAGCCCTTCAAGCACAGCAACTTTGGTTTTTTGTGTTTATGCTCTATCAAGCTTCTGTGTTGCAGGTTTTGTGTTCAGTGACTAAAAACTTGAAAATTACGGCTTTAGGCCCAGTGTAGTGAATATTTACTGAATTATAATAAATTGAAAAATTCCTGACTCTGTGGAAATGGAGTTATATAAATCAAACATAATTCAGCTCCTGTTTTCTTCTCTTTCTACTCTTTTCCACTCCACCTGTCTCATCTCTAATACTCAAGTATCAAGATTAACAAGGTAGATGAGGCTACATCCCAGCTGCAGAAATTCAAGAATGCAGCAATGCTGGATGAAGCATAGTGTCAGGACTCAGTCGTCCAGGAGCAAAGTTAAGACAAAAGAACACAATCCCAGTCCAGGAAAGGACAATAACTTACAGTTAAAGTGTCTGCAGTGAGATCATCGAGATTTAATACATCTTCTAGAATGGACTCATCATTTTCCACTGGCTCTTTTTTCTATGGGAAAGGAAAAAAACTTAATTAGAACATTTCTGACATAGTTTTATAAGTGCACACCACACTCATGCATCATATAAACTAATCACAGAATTCTACCTAACCTAGAGGCAACAGATGGGAGAAACATCAGTAAATTAGAAGTAAGAAGTCAAGATTTCAAGTCCTCATGCCACCACTTCCTAGCTTTTTGATCCTGGACAGATGGATTAACCTATCGGGGTCAGAGTGTTGACAGTATCAGGAACTCAAGAAGAAAATGTCTGACGTAGACACAGAATGTTATGGTCCCAGGATCGTGTGAAAATGCTCGGTGCTGGTCAGGAGCCAGAGGTGGACAGATGCTTCTGTATCAATTTGTGAATCCCCGTCTACCTGCTGAGAACAAACTCAGCCCTTAGGCCTGAGGCTCAGGATAAAAATGGATGGGATGATGAAGTATCAGGAATCCAAAGAAACACAGTTTTTGAGGAAAAAAGCCACAGAATTCAAAACTAAGTTTAGAGTAATCAATGTGCCATAGCAAAATGGCAAGGGTGTACCCATGACTAGATATTTTTCCCTTCTGATTTCTCTCCTCACCCTTCCTCACAATATTTTATCAAATCATCATTTTTAAACTTTACCCAGAGCTAAGGAGAAGATAATCTGAAGAGTCGAATTCTTCCTAAATTAAACGGAGATAAAGAATATTATCAAAGCCCATTATAACAAGACCTGTAAGACCTCAGGAAAACACATGTAAAAATAAGTTGAGAAGAATTAGGGTCTGCCTTGTAAGTAAAAATAAAATAATATACAGAAATCATGTTTTTCTAAAGATTTAGGCTTTTGTGTTGGCTCAGACAATAAAGAATACAGGAGACCGAGGTTTGATTCCTGGGTCAGAAGTATCCCCTGGAGAAGGGAATGGCAACCCATTCTTGCCTGGAGAATTACATGGACAGAGGAGCCTGATGGGCTATGGTTTGAGTAGGCTCCGGGAGTTGGTGAAGGGACAGGGAAGCATGGTGTCCGTGGGGTCCACAAGGTCGCAAAGAGACACGACTGAGCGACTGAACTGAACTGAGCAGTTTTCACTTTTCACTTTCATTAGACATTCCATTGGAGAAGGCAGTGGCACCCCACTCCAGTACTCTTGCCTGGAAAATCCCATGGATGGAGGAGCCCGGTGGGCTGCAGTCCATGGGGTCGCTAAGAGTCGGATCCGACTGAGCGACTTCACTTTCACTTTTCACTTTCACGCGTTGGAGAAGGAAATGGCAACCCACTCCAGTGTTCTTGCCTGGAGAATCCCAGGGACGGGGGAGCCTGGTGGGCTGCCGTCTGTGGGGTGGCACAGGGTCGGAGACGACTGAAGTGACTTAGCAGACATTCCATACACCAAAGTGAGAAGTCAGGATTCTATCAAAACCCAACTCACATCCTTCAGTGATTCAAGAAAAATCATCTTTAAATTTGGAAAAGTCTGACAGTATCAGAATATGAGTCTTGATAAGAACAAGCATAGCCTACCAAGGTAGAAAAAAAATGGCCTAAACCTCAAGATATTCAAGACGTTCCATTTGGTAGCTAAGATAGCTGAGGCCCTCTTGCTCTCTGATAATCCCTCAGGGGAGCAAGCTCAAGTTCTGGCTCTGCAACTAACTTCTGGCATGATTTTAGACAAGCTCCTCTATTTCCTAAGCCTATTTAGGAAATACCTATTTTAGGTATTTCCTACCCTTTCAATACCTTAGGTAGGTATTTCCTACCCTTTCAACAGGGCTAACAAATGTACTACCTATACTCCTGGTTTACAGCAAAGATCAAAACCAAAATGAGATGTATGTGAAAGGATTCTGACTGCTTTCAGGTGCTATACAAATTAAAGCACCGCTAGTATTGTTTCAAAGGACAGCGAGAGAGAACACTCCTTGTAGGACCAGCAGCTAAGGATCTAAGAATGTTAATGCAAATGAAAATACTCCCATCTTCTTGCTAAGAAAAATATTTGGTTGGCACTATCTGTATATATGCCCGCAAAAACATTCAGGCAGAAGTATATATGAAAATTAACATTAGTGTGGTGTCCCTGACATGCAACTGATTTAGTATCAAGGGTTTCACCACAGGAAGAAAACTGTACCATTATCATCCATGTCAAATTCTATAGCCTGTCACATGCTGAAAGTTTAACAAAACAGTGTTAAAGAGAAGGCTGCAGAATATCATGAAGGATAACGTGTCAGATTCCAAGGGAATCTTTTTGTTATGATCTTTCTTGTTCAGGTTCCTAAATTTCATGATTTTTTGGTTTATTTTAGAGGTTTACAACTTAAAAACAAGACAGATTGTGGCTTACATTTAACATATTTTTTGAAAAATGATTAAAGAGCTGCTGCTGCTAAGTCGCTTCAGTCGTGTCCAACTCTGTGCGACCCCATAGGCGGCAGCCCACCAGGCTTCCCCGTCCCTGGGATTCTCCAGGCAAGAACACTGGAGTGGGTTGCCATTTCCTTCTCCAATGCATGAAAGTGAAAAGTGAAAGTGAGGTTGCTCAGTCGTGTCCGACTCTTAGCAACCCCATGGACTGTAGCCCACCAGGCTCCTCCGTCCATGGGATTTTCCAGGCAAGAGTACTGGAGTGGGGTGCCACTGCCTTCTCTGATTAAAGAGCTAACAGGGCATTTTTGAAGAAAGATTAAAAACATGAACTGATCTGGTTGCCAAAACAAAGTTGAGCTGAAATTTAACATTCTTCAGGACAGGAAGAATTTTTTCTTGGATGAAGGCCAGTAACTACTTGCCAACACACTGCTACTCTCAATTGCTAAATAACTACCATGGTCTAGGCACTGTGCCAGGTTTTCTGTATTAAAAAGTTTTAGTTCTCACAATTGTATTCTAAAGGTTAGTGTTAGAATTGCCATTTCACAGACAAGAAAACTGAGGCTCAGAAGTTAACGTGCCTGAAGTCACATACACCAAAGTCTAGGATTTGGACTCAATATCAGTGTGTTCTTTTAAAGAGTATGACGACACTGGGATAAAGACTCTGAAATCTACCACAGGAAAACCTTTCTGGCAGTGTAGGTTGAGCTCAAGAAATAACTGGAAGGGATTACTGGCGGAATTCACATGATTAAGAACAGAAGAGACAATGAATGACTTGTGTGGCAAGAATCTTGTTTTACAAGACTGAATATCTATGTCCTCCAAAATTCACATGTGGAAACCCAATCCCTAATGTGACGGTATTTGGCAGTGGGGTCCTTCAGAGGTGATTATATCATGGGATCAGTGCCTTTATGAAAGAGACTCCAGAGAGCTCCATTGCTCCTTCCGCTATGAGGACACGGCAAGACTGTCAATGAACCCGGAAGTGAGCCCTCGCCAATCTGCCGGTGCCTTAATCTTGGATTTCCAGCCCCTAGAACTGTAAGAAATAAATTTCTGTTGTTTATAAGCCATCCAGTCTGTGGAACTTTGTTACAGCAGCCAGAACGGACTGAAACGTACTTGCAGACAGAAGACGGAGTCACTGATTCTTGAAAATGCCTCTTAGCTCCCTTCCTGCCTTCCTCCCTTTCTCTTTAAAATAACTTTCCCTCTTTGGTAAGAAATCCAGCAGCACATAGAATTAAACACTAAGCTAGAAAGTATGCATTAACTAAGAATAACATTAAATACCTCTGCTCAAGCTCTCCAGTCCCTCACTGAGTTCTCTTACCTTCATTTTCTCTCCAATTGTCTTGCTGCATAGGTTCTTCAGCTTGTTCAAGTTGTCTGCCCGAAATCTGCCTGAAGAATAAAGAACCCAAGAATGTACTAAAGACAGGCACATAATTAACACACCTCATTCCTAATCATGGTTCCTTTGGACTGATCTCAGCCCAAGGTCAAACGGCAGGCAGAACTAAATGATGTGCCTCATGAAGTTGTGAAATCTTAGAGCTTTAGAGCCCCAAATATAGACAGCTTATATTGGTGATTACAATAGGATTCCCCAGCATTTGGTGACAATGAAAAGGCCATTTTGGGACTAAAATTAAAAAGTATCATAACTTGGATGATACCACTGTAAATAAAGTAACAAATCTAAGAAACCTGGAAATTACTTATGTAACTATCACCTGTTCAATTATCTTAAATTCATTTAAGGAAAACTATGTGGTATGGACCAGGATCTAGAAAAAAGGCAGTCAAGTTTCTATTCCCAAGAACTTGGATGCTATATCTCTATGCCAAAAATGGTTAACTTCCTTTGCTTTGATGCAATGCTCATCTGGCAGCCTTGAGAAGAATTCAGTTTCTTACATTTTGTTTTCTTTTCTGCATTAATCAGCCTGTATAGGTTCAGCTCAGTTCAATTCAGTCGCTCAGTCATGTCTGACTCTTTGCAACCCCATGCATCGCAGCATGCCAGGCCTCCCTGTCCATCACCATCTCCTGGAGTTCACTCAGACTCACATTCATCGAGTCCGTGATGCCATCCAGCCATCTCATCCTCGGTCGTCCCCTTCTCCTCCTGCCCCCAGTCCCTCCCAGCATCAGAGTCTTTTCCAATGAGTCAACTCTTCGCATGAGGTGGCCAAAGCACTGGAGTTTCAGCTTTAGCATCATTCCTTCCAAAGAAATCCCAGGGCTGATCTCCTTCAGAATGGACTGGTTGGATCTCCTTGCAGTCCAAGGGACTCTCAAGAGTCTTCTCCAACACCACAGTTCAAAAGCATCAATTCTTCGGTGCTCAGCCTTCTTCACAGTCCAACTCTCATATCCATACATGACCACAGGAAAAACCATAGCCTTGACTAGACGGACCTTAGTCGGCAAAGTAATGTCTCTGCTTTTGAATATGCTATCTAGGTTGGTCATAACTTTTCTTCCAAGGAGTAAGCGTCTTTTAATTTCATGGCTGCAGTCACCATCTGCAGTGATTTTGGAGCCCAAAAAAATAAAGTCTGGCACTGTTTCCACTGTTTCCCCATCTATTTCCCATGAAGTGATGGGACCGGATGCCATGATCTTCGTTTTCTGAATGTTGAGCTTTAAGCCAACTTTTTCGCTCTCCTCTTTCACTTTCTGGCCCAAATTAACATCATGGTGTTGCAATTCATCAGTCTAACTCTGATTAGCAGAATTTGGACCTCCTGAATCTAAGTTTTAGCAACAATATGTCCTTTAGCTTTGGACAGGTAAAATGATGGCCAGAGATGAGATCATGAACTCCTTATTGCCAAATTCAGACTTAAATTGAAGACAGTACGTAAAACCACTAGACCATTCAGGTATGACCTAAATCAAACCCTTTACAATTATACAGAGAAAGTGATAAATAGATTCACGGAATTAGATCTGATAAGAGTGCCTGAAGAACTACGGACAGAGGTTTGTGACATTGTTTAGGAGGCAGTGATCAAGATCATCCCCTAGAAAAAGAAATGCAAAAAAGGCAAAATGGCTGATTGAGAAGGCCTTACAAATAGCTGACATAAGAAGAGAAGTGAAAGGGAAAGGAGAAAAGGAAAGATATATCCATCTGAATGCAGAGTTCCAACAATAGCAATAAGAAAGCCTTCCTAAGTGAACAATGCAAAGAAATAGAGGAAAACAATAGAACGGGAAAGACTAGAGATCTCTTCAAGAAAACTAGAGATATCAAGAGAACATTTCTTGCAAAGATGGACTCAATAAAGGACAGAAAAGGTATGGACCTAACAGAAGCAGGAGATATTAAGAAGAGGTGGCACGAATACACAGAAGACTATACAAAAAAGATCTTCATGACCCAGATAATCATGATGGTGTGATCACTCACCTAGAGCCAGACATGTTGTAGTGCAAAGTCAAATGGGCCTTAATAGTATACATCACTATGTAGTATAACATAGTATATATCACTATGAACAAAGTGATAGTGATGGAATTCCAGCTGAGCTATTTCAAATCCTAAAAGATGCTGCTGCTAAAGTGCTGCATTCAATATGCCAGCAAATCTGGAAAACTTAGCAGTGGCCACAGGACTGGAAAAGATCAGTTTTCATTCCAATCCCAAAGAAGGGCAATGCCAAAGAACATTGAAACTACTGCACAATTGCACTCATCTCACATGCTAACAAAATAATGTTCAAAATTCTCCAAGCCAGGCTGCAACAGTATGTGAACCGACAGCTCCCAGATGGTCAAGCTGGATCTAGAAAAGGCAGAGGAACTAGAGATCAAATTACCAACAACCACTGGATCATCAAAAAAGCAAGAGAGTTCCAGAAAAACATCTGCTTCTGCTTTATTGATTACACCAAAACCTTTGACTCTGTGGATCACAACAAACTGGAAAATTCTTAAAGAGATGGCAATACCAGACCACCTTACCTGCCTCCTGAGGAACCTGTGTGCAGGTCAAGAAGCCACAGTTAGAACCAGACATGGGACAATGGACTGGTTCCAAATTGGGAAAGAAGTACATCAAGGCTGTATACTGTCACCCTGCTTATTTAACTTATATGCAGAGTATATCATGTGAAATGCTGGGCTGGATGAAGCACAAGCTGGAATCAAGATTGCCAGGAGAAATAGCAATAACCTCAGTTAGGCAGATGACACCACCCTTATGGCAGAAAGCGAAGAACTAAAAAGCCTCTTGATGAAAGTGAAAGAGAATGAAAAAGCTGGCTTAAAACTCAACATTCAGAAAACGAAGATCATGGCATCTGGTCCTACCACTTCATGGCAAATAGTGGGGAAACAAAGGAAACAGTGATGGACTATTTTCTTGGGCTTCAAAATCACCTCAGATGGTGACTGCAGCCATGAAGTTAAAAGACACCTGCCCCTTGGAAGAAAAGCTATAATCAACCTAGACAGTATATTAAAAAGCAGAGACATTACTTTGCTGACACAGGTCCATATAGTCAAAGCTATGGTTTTTCCAGTAGTCATGTGTGGATGTGAGAGTTGGACCATAAACAAGGCTGAACGCTGAAGAACTGATGCTTCTGAACTGTGCTGGAGAAGACCCTTTAGAGTGCCTTGGACTACAAGAAGATCACACCAGTCAATCCTAAAGGAAATCAATTCTGAATATTCATTAGAAGGACTGATGCTGAAATTGAAGCTCCAATACTTTGGCCACCTGATGTGAAGAGCCAACTCATTAGAAAAGACCTTGATGATGGGAAAGACTGGAGGCAAGAGGAGAAGTGGATGACAGAGGATGCACTGGTTGAATGGCATCTCTGATTCAATGGACATGAATTTGAGCAAGCTCTGGGAGATGGTGAAGGACAGGGAAGCCTGGTGTGCTGCAGTCCATGGGGTTGCAAAGAGTCGGACACAACTGAGTGACTGAACAACAAAGAGGTGAGACAGCAGCTAGACACAGCTATTCTTTTAAAGTTGTGCCAAACTTTACCTAAACTAAATTTAAACTTAACTTCAGTACAAACTATGTAACTACTTTCTCATCCACTTATCCACACTGATTACAGAGATGGAGAACAGATTAAGGGTTGTCAGGGGTGAGACAGGGCAGGGGAAGGGAATGGAATACAGAGGGATGCTAACAAAAGGGATCTCATGATGATGGGACAGTTGTGTGTCTTGAGTGTGTCAGTGGTTATACAGATCTACACATACAATAAATTCACACAGAACTACAGGCACACACAAACAAGTACATGTAAAACTGGTGAAATCTGAATAAGGTCTATGGATGGTAGCAATGTCAATTTCTTGGTTTTGATATTGTATCAGTTATATTAGATGTTAACAATGGGGCAAACGGTGAAGGATTTCTTCAACTATTTTTGTAACTTTCTGTAAATCTATATCTACTTATAATTTTTTTTTTTTAATGATTTAATCCCACTTATTGGCAAGGCCCTGTGCTAAGTGTTGGGAATATAAAAGAAAACACTGTATGAGATGCTGGGAAATAAAAAGAAAAATATGACAATTAAAAAACAGTAACAATATAGAATGTTTCAATCAACGGATATAGCATGTTCCTTCATTATCTTTAATCTCTCCTAGAAATGTTCTGTAGTTTTCAGTGTAGGGATCTTGAATGTCATTAATTAAATATACTTGTAGGTATCAGATGCTTTTTAATTGTTCCTTGTATATATAAACAGCATTATTCATTCTATATATTGTATACAGTGATCTTACTAAATTTATTTAATATTAGTAGTTCAAGTTTTGCATATACAAACAAGTCATCCGCAAATAAGGACAGATGGCAGTTTTACTTCTGTTCCAATCTTTTCTTTCTTTTTCTTGCCTTATTTCGTATTGTTCAGAACCTCTAACATGATGTTGATGAAAAGTGAGGACAACAGACATCCTCATCTGGTTCCCAACCTCAGGAGTATTCAATACTTCATAATTAAGATAATATTAGTTATGGATTTTTGATAAATATCTACTATCAGATTAAGGAAGTGCCCTTCTTTTCCTACCCGGCTGCATTTTATCGTGAGCAATTAGATTTTCACATAAAAAAATGAGCTTTGACCCCTATCTCACATTATATACCAAAATCAATGAGATAAATCTACCTAAATGTGAAATGTAAAGTGATAAAACTTCTAGAAAAAAAAAAGGAAAATATTTTTAGTACTTTGGGATATGGAAAGATTTCCTAAACAGAGCATAAGCAGCACAAATTATAAAAGAAAAAAATCAATAAATTAGACATTATTAAAATCAATAATTTCTATTCATTAAAAGAAGCAAAAAGACAAGTCATAGATTGGGAGGCAATATATGCACTGTATGTAATCTACAAGATCTTGTATACAGAATAAAGAATTCCTACACAATAAAGTAAAAAATGATAAATAAATAAATAAAGTAAAAAAAAAAAAAAATGAGGCTAAAGCTGAAACTCCAGTACTTTGGCCACCTCATGCGAAGAGTTGACTCATTAGAAAAGACTCTGATGCTGGGAGGGATTGGGGGCAGGAGGAGAAGGGGACGACAGAGGATGAGATGGCTGGATGGCATCACGGACACGATGGACATGAGTCTGAGTGAACTCCGGGAGTTGGTGATGGACAGGGAGGCCTGGCATGCTGCGATTCATGGGGTCGCAAAGAGTCGGACACGATTGAGCAACTGAACTGAACTGAACACAATAAAGACACTCGAATAAAAACTAGTCAACTGGCTTGAACAGATACCTCCCAAAACAGGCTGTCCAAATGCTAACATGTACTATATGAAAAGGTGCTCAGTATTTTTAGTTATCAAGAAAAGGTAAATTAAAACCACAAAATACCATTATATATCCACCAGAATGGCTAAAATTAAAAGGACTGCCAATATCAAGGGCAAGATTGTAGAGTGCCTACCCTACAACCTAGCAATTCCATTCCTAGTTTTAGAAGGCTGTATATAAAAACATAAATGCCACAACAGAAATATCGTATGTGGATCACATATCCCAGGTGCGGGCCTGAACAAACTGAGACTGGGGTGAAAGGGAAACAGAAAGTTACTCCAGTGGTAAGGGCCTGGTTTAAGGCAGTGCAATAGGGCTGAGAAGAAATAACAACTTCAACTGATAATTCCTGCAGTTAGTGGTAGATAATTTCAAGATACATGGAAATTTAGTGACTTTGGAAGTCACTAAATGCCTATTATACATGCTCAAATGTGTCCTCATTATATTACTCTGAAATAAAAGCAGAAATCACAGTTCAAATCCTTGAAGTTAGAAGAGATGTAGTAAACTCCAATATGGTGCTCTGACTCCAAGTCATAGCAGCTTTATGTTCTACACAGAGCCCTCGACCTGGAGGTCTACATGCAGACATATAGGTATAGTCGTAATGGAGGGCCTTATGAAGCTTGCTGTGTCCTCAGTCAGGGAACATGATCTGAGTTCTTAATGTGGCTCTGGGTTGCAACTCCTTGTTGCAGTTAATGATAGAACCCTAATTTCTGATCAGAGGTTCAGATGTAAAAGAATCTTGAAACAAGATCCCTCAATGTCCACCTCAAGCAGCCAGAAATGAGAAAAATCATTAACTCCCCTTAGCTATAGAGACTATTGGTTCAGTTCAGTTCAGTCGCTCAGTTGTGTCTGACTCTTTGCGACCCCATGAATTGCAGCACGCCAGGCCTCCCTGTTCATCATCAACTCCTGGAGTTCACCTAAACCCACGTCCATCGAGTCGATGATGCCATCCAGCCAGTTCATCCTCTGTCATCCCCTTTTTCTCCCGCCCACAATCCCTCCCAGCATCACAGTCTTTTCCAAAGAGTCAACTCTGTGCATGAGGTGGCCAAAGTATTGGAGTTTCAGCTTTAGCATCATTCCTTCCAAAGAACACCCAGGACTGATCTCCTTCAGAATGGACTGGTTGGATCTCCTTGCAGTCCAAGGGACTCTCAAGATTCTTCTCCAACACCACAGTTCAAAAGCATCAATTCTTCGGCACTCAGCTTTCTTCACAGTCCAACTCTCACATCCATACATGACCACAGGAAAAACCATAGCCTTGACTAGATGGACTTTTGTTGGCAAAGAAATGTCTCTGCTTTTTAATATGCTATCTAGGTTGGTCATAATTTTCCTTCCAAGGAGTAAGCGTCTTTTAATTTCATGGCTGCAATCACCATCTGCAGTGATTTTGGAGCCAAGAAAAATAAAGTCTGACACTGTTTCCACTGTTTCCCCATCTATTTCCCAAGAAGTGATGGGACCGGATGCCATGATCTTAGTTTTCTGAATGTTGAGCTTTAAGCCAATTTTTTCACTCTCCTCTTTCACTTTCATCAAGAGGCTTTTTAG